>JAOYMZ010083481.1:0-11284 GCA_025802335.1 Pinguicula primuliflora
TCGAAACTGGACCAAAGCATGTGGATTTTCATCTACAATGTATAAGCTTTCCAATGGTGCGATCAATTTTGAAAACGAATGGTGCTACGAAAAAATTGTCCACGCAAGGAAAAACTGACCACACTAAAACTGACCATAGGATCTATTCTGTATAAAGATAACCCGTGCTTTAAAGTCAAGACCACCAGTAAAAACACTTGCGAAAAATGTTATTTGTAATATTATTTAAAAAAGTAATAATTAAATTAAAAATACGTCGAAACTATATGAAGTCGTATGTCATATGGAAGCGCACGATGTGCTGATAATTATGATGATCTCCGTGTCGGCGAACGATGAGCGACAGACCAGATAAATTCGAATCTAGGAAGAGGAAGAGAGAGAAACCAAATAATATAAATAAAGAAAAAGAAATAATAAAAGATTACCTACCTTTACAATTCGTCCTACACAAAAAAAACGGAAACACGCACACGTCCTCCACCTACTGGCCCAGCCGTAAATGAGGGGCACGAAACCACGGACAACAAAAGGAATTGAGAGTCTCCTAGTGTCGTTTCGTGAGTTATCTTTATATATAGCAGGATGCGCTGATAATTATGGTGAAATCCATTTCGGTGAAGGATGAGCGACGCGACAGATAAATTCGAATCTAGAAAGAGGAAGAGAGAGAAACAAAATAATATTAAAAAGCAAAAGGAACAATAAAAGAACACCTACCTTTGCAATACGTCCGACACAAAAAAATGGAAAAACACACACATGTCCTCCAGCTACTAGCCCGGCAGAAAATGAGGTGGCATGGAATGACGGACAACAAAAGGAATTGAGAGAGTCTCCTAGTGCCTTATCATTTTCCGCTGTGGAAGATGATATGAGGAGTGAAAATTTGGGCAGAAAAAGCAAAGTAACACACTTAGCAGCATACCATAGGTTATGGAGTGACCCCACAATTAATGGTCATCCAATAATGTGTTATCATGTGCTTTTCCTTCCCATATTTTCCTTCCCTTTATCGTTTTCCGCCGTTTCGTGAGTTATCTTCATATATAGAGATATAAATTTATGTTTTATTGAACTAAATTATATATAATAAATTATTTACTAAATTTACCAGCTTTACAAAAACTGGTGTTATTATCACTGCACTTTTGTATCTAATTAACGCACAAATGATATACCACAAGAAAATATTAATAAAAAAAATTCAAGAAAATAAAGTAACAAAAAATGATTGAATGTAAAAAAAGTGTGGGTCAGGCCATGACTCAATCACATTTTAATAAGTGTGTTTGTTGTATTTTTCTTGCACAAATTTCTTGCGACATATCATTTCTCTAATTAACGTGTTTTAAGTTTTTTAATCACACCGGTCTTTGGTAGAGAAGTATTTAAAATGACCGGATTTCTGAAGGTTAGTGCATATCACTAGTATGTATTTCAACTAACACCTCCACTAGTATTTCACAACAGGATGGGGAGATTGTTTTCGTGGAGACCCCCAACTCGAAAATAATAATAATAATAATAATAATAATAGTAAAGTAAACATAATAGAATACTAAAAAAGGAGAAACAACCATAACTGAAATAGCTATTTACCCCAATCATGCGCTACCTACATGTCGAAATAGATGAGTGTCTGTAAATAATAATCAAACTAAATAACAAAATAAGCACGTAAGCATATGCAAAATCTTTGGTGGTTTTGGGAAAAAGAGGAATACCAACTCCTTCATACTTCTCCTTATCTTTAACCAGAAACAGAGAGCACCATTTATGGTGGGAAGATGGAAAAGGGAAAGTACGTGTGTAAAGATGCATACCTTATAGAGCATAAAGAAGCCACCTTTAGAACCCAACATCCCAATGGTTTGGAAGGTTTTACACATTAACATTCACTTCACATTTTTAGTATCTGTAAGGTAACAACGATCTGAACCTAAGTAATTGCACATCTGCTGATAAAGAAAGAATTCAAAGGTGAAAAAAGAGAAACCCGTGTCTAAACAATGATGTGGAAGCTCCGGCCACCGGATGGAAGCAAGAGCTGGGAAGACTAACGATTCAGTGGATTCATGAAAGTTCCAAATTCACATTCCAAAAGCCCAATTCAGCCGTTAAAAGAAACAGCCTTTGATTTCTCTCACAGACCTTTCAACAAACATGTTGGCAGTGTCCTATCCTGATTCCTGAGAATGATCTCTAGAGGATGGATCCTGCTGCTGCCTCTGCGGATTTGGATGCTGATGCTGATGTGCTACTCTTGCTTGGTTGATCTGCTGATAAATCTGGCTAAATGCCTGTGGATTCAAAACCCCTATGTTCCCATCTTGTGACAATCCAAGCTCCAATCCTGGAAGTTGCTGATTAGTAGCACCCGAAATTGATGTAAAACTCAAAGGTCCTCCTATATTCCCAGTTGTCAAGTCAAATCCATGGAATCCCATCTTTTGCACGTAACTTGAAGACTCCATCCCCATTGATAGACCAGAGGAGGGAGAAGAGGGAGAGGATTGAAATCCAAAACCATTAACAGGTGGTGGCCAAAGTCCTGTACTTGCACCCACATGTGGTCTCCCCATATTCCCACCAATCATAGGCCAAGGGGTCCTACCCATATGATGGGACTCCGAATCATCAAGCTTTTGGTGAAGCCCAGATGAAATAGAGGCCCTCTGATGAGAAATTGAGCCGCCTGCGGCTGTTAGGGCGGATGCTGGAATCGTGCCGGTCCCAGTCACTGCGATTATAGACGGCTCAGCCTGTTGGAGCAACCATTGAATAGTTTCCCCATCAGATTTGTGACCCAGTTCTCGCGTCAGCTGGAAAATCCTCGCAGCACAGATAGCAGGCATCCTTATTCTCCTCCCACGGCCGTCGACTTTTGTGTGACGGTCCTTGTTGGAGCTTCGCTTTGGTCCCAATCCCTTCTTTGACTCTTCCTTTTCTGCAACCAAAATCTGAAAATCTTTGATTTCCGTGGACGCCTTGTCCTGTGGCGGGCTGGTCTTGTTGTTCGACGATGGTGGGAGGCTTAAGAAGCTCGGCACATCCTGGGAATTATTGGGATCCATCATGATGAAATCTTCTCTCTTCCTCGACAATTGTTTTACAGTAGAATTGTAGGAAGCATCGACAACAACAAATATGTACAGAGGCCAACAGTAATTTGATTGAAGAAGTTGAGGTGACTGGAAAAGGAAAGTGTAGAAGAAGAAGATGATATGAAAGAAGAAAAATAAATTGGGACTGGCTGTGTTGTGCTGCTGTGATTGTTTGAGGGTTTTTGTTTTCTTTTTCCGCTGTTACAGACAATAAAGGTGAAATCTTGAAATCCCAAGGCCAAAGATAGGATGGTTAAGAAAAAGAGGCCACCAGGTATTAAAAACTGTTTACAACTTGGGAGATTGGAGGAAAAGACTTTTAACCTGGCTACTTTTTTTACTGCTATGGATTACTGGGAATGAAAACCAGTTAAATTCAGTAACCATGTCTGAAGCAGTTAAATTCAGCAACCATGTCTGAAGCAGTTAAATTCAGCAACCATGTCTGAAGCAGTTAAATTCAGCAACCATGGCTGAAGCAGTTAAATTCAGCAACCATGGCTGAAGCAGTTAAATTCAGCAACCATGGCTAACCAGAAACGTCCTGAACAAATAATGTAAGCAGTCAAAGAGTAGTTGGCCTAATGGTTATGTGAGTAACAATTGCGCTTAACTTACGGATTCAAATTCCCTCAACCACATTATCTATAAAAAAAATCTTAAACAAATATAACCATAAAATGCAACATCTGATAATGTTCAGATAGAGTGTTCTTTTCACCCCTTGCTAGACATACCCAAGATCAAAGAGCACTGTGGTCTGTGGCTAATGGGATTTGAATCACCTGGTAAGCAAAGTCCAAAGAGCCACGCCAAGTTCAAAACCATAAAACACATATAAAAGTTCAATACACGTAAGTTTGTTGCAACCAGCATAATGACTAGTTTCTGATGGTGATACATACCACTTCTTGGAATGGAAGCGACTCAACAGAAGCAAGCAAGCAAGCACGGGCGTTAATGGAGAGATTTGCGTCTAGAGAGGAGGACACATGTAATTCGAATGATTGGGTATTTTTTGTGGGGACAATGTTGCTTAAAACCCCATTCTTGGTCTATCCTGTCGGAGATAGGCTAAACTAATCAATAAAAGGTATTTTAGTAGCATGGGGACGAATTGAAGAACATGAGTCCAGATGAAATTTATGGAATCTCATATCTCAATCAGGAAGAAAAAGTAGCCTCCAGATGCTCTGTACCATTTATTAAAAGAGGGGTCCCTCCTTGTTCTGGGTGCGGGTGGTACAAGGATTTGATGAGGCCTATATGAAGGGATTATAAGTGTAGGTAGATGGTAATAGCCCATTCGACGCCAAAAAATCTTGATTCATTCGTCTGTTTTTTTGTTCTTTTTATTGTGTGTTTTGTACAATGCCTTCTTCTATATTTATAGATACAAAGAGTATGGAAAATTCCCCCAATCAAGGATATGATCGCTAAGATTTAGGGATTGCAAAATAAGCAAAGGATTTATTCAAATTCTTTCCTTAACACTCTCTTCAAGTTAGGCGGTAGGCATCCGACACCTAACTTGGACAACACATCATGGAATGAACGACCGTTAACAGCTTTCTTTAGTATGTCAGCAAGCTGGTCTGAAGATCTCACAAATGGGAGAGTCACAATCTTATCTTCAAGTTTCTCCTTGATGAAATGACGATCAATCTCAACGTGTTTAGTCCGATCATGCTGGACTGCGTTCTAAGATATATGAATGACTGCCTTGTTGTCACACATCAACGGACATGCATGCTCTGGCGGGAAACCAAGTTCAGTTAACAACTTGATAAGTCATAGTACTTCAGTGACTCCTCTGTCAATGCCTCTAAACTCTGCTTCAGCACTCGATCTCGCCACCACCTTCTGTTTCTTGCTTCTCCAAGTGACCAGATTACCTCCAACGAATGTGAAGTAACCAGAGGTAGACCATCTACCTACTAGGCTGCCTGCCCAATCAGCAACGGTGTATGCCTCAATCTGCAAATGTCCCTGTTTGCCATACAGAACTCCAGTGTCAGGCAACCCCTTCAAGTACCTTAGAATTCTCATAGTTGCCTCCATATGACCCTTTTGGGGGTTGTACATGAACTTGCTCACAACTCCTACAGTGTATGCAATGTCGGGTCGTGTATGTACCAAATAAATCAGCTTCCCAACCAAGTGCTGGTACCTGCCCTTATCAGTCGCTTCTGCTTTCTCCACCATCTTCAACCCATGGTTGAGTACCATCGATGTGTCAACTGGTTTGCAATTCAAAAGTCCAACCTCAGCAAGAAGATCATGAATATATTTCCTCTGTAGAGAGAGGCATCAAAAAACGGTATGTGTCTGCCTGGACCTGACCGGATCGTTTTCGAAAATGGGTGGGCTGAAGACCGTCCATTTTTTTTCCAGCTCAGACCGGACCAGTTTTAAACGGGCAGAAACGAACTTAGCCTATATCCGCCCGTTTTTTATTAAAATAATTAATTTAACCGTTTAATCCATTTTAACCATTTTATTTTAACCCGTTTAAACCGGTTTTACCCGTCCATTTTATCCGTATCTGCCCATTTATTTATATAAAAAAATTAATTAAAATTATTTAATTATAAATATGGGTTATACGGGTTCCGCCCGTTTTTAGTTTTAAAAAATCAGACCGCCCGTTTTGTTAAACGGTTAAAGTCCGGACCTCCCGTTTTCAAAACCAAAACCGCTCGTATTCGCCCGTTTTCGAAAACAGACTAAACGGTCTGGGCTAAACGGGTCCGGTCTGGGCGGAAACCCAGTTAGCCCAGACCGTTTGCCTCTCTCTATTCTGCTGAGATATGCAGATTCCATATTTGGATCGCATCACTTCGATGTCAAGAAAGTACTTTAGCATCCCCAAATCCTTCATCTCAAACTCTCGGAATAGGTTCCTCCTTAGCTCATCAATCTCATCGACATCATCTCCTGTAATAGCCATGTCATCAACATAGATAATAAGGCATGAATGATATGATATGAATTGCTCTGAGTGTATCCATATTTTTTCATGACGATGTTAAACCTCCTGAACCATGTCCTGGGTGACTGCTTCAGGCCATACATTGCCTTCCTCAACCTGCAGACCTCATGTGTACGAAAGCCAGACAAGAAACCAGGCAGTGGAGCCATATATACCTCCTCAGATAGATCACCATGTAAGAAAGCATTCTTTACATCAAACTAGTGAAGATGCCAGTCCAGGTTAGCTACAAGTGAGAACAGAACCCGAATAGTGTCCAGCTTCGCCACTGGAGAGAAGGTCTCTGAGTAATCAATTCCATATGTCTGAGTATATCCCTTCGCCATGAGTCGAGCTTTGAACCTCTCAATGGTACCATTTACTTTTCTCTTAATGGTGAACACCCATCGACAACCAACAGATGTTTTTCCTAGAGGCAGTTCACATATGTCCCAAGTTTTATTCTTATTGAGGGTCTCCATCTCTATCTCCATAGCTCGTCTCCATTTTGGAGTCTGTAGTGCTTCTTTTTCATTGCGAGGAATATCCTCACTGTAAATCGCAGTGGCAAATGCTTGGGCAGAAGTAGACATGCTCCCCCTCACGACATCAGCAATAGGGTACTTCTTCGTTCTAGGATCATGCTTAGGAGTTAATCGCTTTCAGGGAATTCCCTGAGTGGAACGATCTGGGAGGACTCGAATAGGAGTAATAGGGCACTCAGATCCTACATCACAGTCAGACAGCACAATATTCATAGAATCAATAGTCTCGGTAGAGGGTGTATCAGTCGAGGAAGATCCTTGAGGTTGCCCTGCTAGGTCTGGTTACATCATGCCTACATCATGTTCCGAAGTGGGCAGTCTATCTGACTCATGGCTAGGCTCAGGTAGTACTTGTGCGTGAGGCACATGAGATGTCACGGCTGGAAGTAAGGATGAGGATGATGGCAACGGTGGTGCGGGAGGCACACCCGGAGAATGTGTCAGCTCGCTGGAGGAAGGGCTCAACCACTCAAGGGCGTCAACTGGATCCTGTATCTCCCCCTAACCCTTTGAGTGGGTAGGTGTGTGATACAAGTATTCTGTTTCTACGAAATCATAGTCCATAGTGCCAAACATCCGGCAACTGGGCGGATTATAACATCGGTACCCCTTTTGAGATTTCCCATACCCCACAAAGATACATTTTTCGGTGCTCGGGTCAAATTTTGACCTATTTACCTTAGAAATATGGACATAAACAGAACACCCAAATATGCACGGAGCAAGAGATAAGGGTGGTGGTATAAGGGAATGTTCAGATAATGTTTGGATAGGAGTTCGAAAATTTAGAATTTGGGTAGGTAGCCTATTTACTAGATATGTAGCTGTAGATACGGCTTCAGGCCAGAAGACTGTGGGAACTTTGGATTCAAACATAAGGGCCCGAGTAATCTCAAGGAGAAAATGAATTTTCTTTTCCACTACACCATTCTGTTCAGGGGAATATGAGCAAGATGTTTGGTACAGCATCCCATTTTTAGAGCAAAAATCACGCATTTTCTGGTTCACAAATTCCCCACCATTATCAGACCGGAGAGTTTGAATTTTGGTCTGAAACTGAGTAAAAACCAATTTTTCAAATACTTCAGATTTATGTCAAAGAAAATAAATCCATGTCATCCTAGAGCAATCATCAATAAATAAGATGAAATAGCGAAATCCCTGTCCCCCAATACAAGGAGCAGGGCCCCAAACATCAGAATGTACTAATGAAAAAAATATACGAAACACGAGTATTTGAAAGCAGAAAAGGATGCCTGTGGCTTTTAGCCAAAACACAGGTTTCACAGTTCAAAGGAATAGTTGAGGTTTGAGGGAATAACCGGAGAAGGTATTTGTGTGAGGGTTGACCGAGATGTCGGTGCCATAACCAACTTTGTGATTGGGTAGAGCCATGAGCCAAAAGGGTCCTTCCCGGCAGCGGATCCACTTTGTCGACGTAGTACAAGCCATCCCTTTAAGAACACAGAACGACGGATACATCATCACCACACAATTAAGCTCCTTAGACACATGACTAATAGATAAAAGCTTGTACGATAACGAAGGCATATATCAGCAATTCGATAATCGTATAGAAGGAGAAATATTAATAACACCAGCTCTTTTCACTGGAGCGAACTCGCCATTTGCCGTCTGAACCATTGTCTTCCTGAAAGCCTGCATATGGACAATATCCGACAAATCATATGTAATTGTATCGGTCGCGCTATAATAAAAAATCCATGAATTTTTTATTTTACGGCCCGGCCCATCAGAATTAATCCCGGCCCCTATTGCCGTTATATTGTCTGACCCATCAGATTTATTTGCGGCCCGTCCAACCAGATTTATTTTCGGCCCTGCTTCTTCGGCCATTCTTGGCCCATTTCGACAGTAATTTGGCCCATTTCCTCCAAAAATCGACGGCCCATCACTCATTTCACCCTTTCCAAAATAGTCCTCGCCAAAAAAACGTGCACCTATTACAGACAGAGGATAATTATGTAATTTCCCTTGTAACCTTTTTGTACTTGTTATATTTGCGGATGTCGGGTCATAATCTTTCTGCGTCGATCCCTCTTCTCCACCCGAGATCTCTGATTTTCCAAGTCCAATGTTCGAGACAGAGACGTCGTCGGCTGAATTCGATATGCCGGGTGACCTCCGTCAATAATTGCTGCTCGGCTTTCACAACGGACAGTTCCTAGGTAACCATTCTTTCTATAGCATACTGTTTGCGTATGCCCTAATCTACCGCAGTATTCACACTTTGGTCGGCAGGATGAGGAATTGATCATAAACTGACCGTTTGACCGTCGTGGTTCATCTCTGAATTTCTGATTCTGTGATGGATTGTGTTTTATGACTAATCCTGCTCCAATTCCTGACGATGACGTCGATCCGCCGGAGGCTGCCTGTGAGGGTATGATTACATTCCTGGCTGCTTTCTGTTGAATAGTTGCATAGGAAACTTCGACTGAGGGAAGAGGGATTGCTTTTAGGATGTCTCGAATAGTGGTTTCAAACTCGGAAT
The DNA here is from genome assembly GCA_025802335.1 of Pinguicula primuliflora. Lineage (NCBI taxonomy): Eukaryota > Viridiplantae > Streptophyta > Magnoliopsida > Lamiales > Lentibulariaceae > Pinguicula > Pinguicula primuliflora. Next base: position 9,139 of record JAOYMZ010083481.1, read on the forward strand.
TGAGTCCTGCCAAAAAAGTGAACAGTCTGTGTTCCTCCTTCATTATATTGAACTTCTCTATATCTGTCGTGGTGTCCATAGGGTTTGGACGCCGGCGATCAATTTCGAGCCATAGAGCGCTCATCTATTCGTAGTAGTCCTCAATTTGAGACTGACCTTGAGTCATTTTATCTGCCTTGGTCATAAGATCAAAAATTTGCAATGAATCTTCTCCTGCAGTAAACGTTTTCTTCAGAATTCTCCATAACTCATAGGAGTTTGGATAGTGTGCATACTTTTGAATCAATTGTTTTCCATAGAACGGGTGATCCACCTGAAGACTTGAGAGTCCCTTTCTCCTCATTTTGAATATCCGGCATCAGTTTCAGCAGGGCTTTCGCCTTCCCTAAGATGAACTCGTACTGTCCTCGTCCCACGATATACACTTCCATGAGTCGTGCCCAGAGCACATAGTTGTGATTGTCGAGTTTAATCTCGATGACCGCAGATAGGCTTTGTTCCTCTGACTCCAGATTGGAGCATGATGAGGAGTTGCTGTTCTTGGACTTCATGAACAACTGGAATTGTTCAAATTGTTTGGCCAGTCTGCCATTGAACTTGGTCAGTGCCTTGTCTTTGTCCACCATGGCGCCCGAACAGTGTGATGAAGGGATAACCCTAGGTAAATGACGAAAAATAGGATTGTTCCTGCTCTGATACCATAATAAGCTGAAATATAAGAACACGAGAATTTACGTGGTTCGGCAATAGCCTACTCCACTGGAAGAATTCTTGATTCTTCCGTCTGTTTTTTTTTTCTTCTTTTTCTTGTGTGTTTTGTACAATGCCTTCTTCTACATTAATAGATACAAAGAGTATAGGAAAATCCCCCCAATCAAAGACGTGATCCCTAAGATTTAGGGATCACAAAATAAGGGAAGGATTTATTCAAATCCTTTCCTTAACACATATTTATGAGGGCATTCGCAAAAGTAAGCTTATGAGAAATTTATTTTTGAAAAGTAACATTAAATTTTTTTGCAAATGTAATCTCAATTTTTAAAAATAAATAAAAAAATCGAATATATTTTAGTTTACGCACTAAACGGTTACTACTAAACAACCAGCTAACTTAACCACATTCATTCCCGTCAAACCTATCTACAACCGTACGGAAACACGGTGACCGGAAAACCGAAAACCTACATTTTTTTCGATTTTGTTTTTTCAATTCTTCACCCTTCTCAACTTAACGACTGGTCCGAAAATGTATTCAGAGAGAAAGAGAGAGAGAGTTCATCAACGGGTCTAGCATGAAAATGGTGTATTTTGAGTAGGTTTATTTGTTGAAGGTGCATTTGACTCCGAAATCTAACTGATTTATGGCACTATCGTTACAATCGAGAGATGAGTCATGCATTTTTTTGAGAGATTTACACTTCCGTATGGTATTTATAGTTGGATCACTTCATTACATTATAAGAATGAGAGCGTGAAAGTGAACCTATAGTTTCGTGTCTCACACGACTAGTCATCGTTCACTCATTCGGTCTTAACACGACTAATATCGTCGTGATACCCGACTCTATAATTTCACCACATTTACATATGTTGCTCTATTTTCTATTGTTTGCAGATGATGAGATTGCAAAATTTTTGAAAGTAAAGGATCATCTGGATATCATAATTGCAGACGTCGAATGTAATTTAAGAATTGCTCGAATCGAGGAGAACATATTGTTCGCATCTCTGTTAGATCTCATGTACAACAGATTCGAACTCAGTAAGGATACATTTGATCTAGTTTTGCAGTACAATCCAAACAGATTTGACGTAGTATACCCGAATACGTTAGTCGGGCCCTAATATCAAGAGGCTAGAACAATGCCGAGAACTACGCGACTCGACGTGGTGTACCCAAATACGTTAGTCGGACCCTAAACCATAGAGGCTAGAACAATTTCGACAATTACGCGATTATACATGGTGTACCCGAATACGTCGCTCGGGTCCCATACCCTAGATTCATAAAAACCAGGATCCAATAATTATTCCTAAATTCGTCATCCTGACCTGTATCCTGAAGTCTTGACCCCATTCAGAATGCCACAACTCCATTCATTACATGTAATTGCACTATGTATGATTCATTCATCTCCAAGTCAAG
>JAOYMZ010083492.1:0-11284 GCA_025802335.1 Pinguicula primuliflora
ATGGAGCATATTGTGTACGTGTGTCAACAAAGAGGTGATGACTGGGCTTTGAATGAACAACCAATTACTGGACATAACTGCAGAAAAGGCTGATAGCAACCTCCTCAATGTAGAAGTATTTAGGCTGATATCGTTTATGTTCTTAAACGTTTTTTTGGTACGTCTATGGACGGCTATTCATTTCAATATTCAAGGTATTTTTGTATGTAATAATTTAAAAACAATCTTTTTTACAACTTCAAGTAACACATCGTTTACCGAAACAGAGACCGGATTATTTTACGTTTGTTAGCATATTTATTCATTTTCCTTCTTACACCCGTAGCTCGAGCTACGGGCAATAATCTAGTATTTATAGAACCGTTTCTTTTTTTTGTTGCTAGTATAATAAATGAGGTTAAATTTATTAGACTTGAAATTTATATTTAATAGACTATTAATTTTGTTAAGACGAGGGGCAGAATTAGAATTTATATTCAGTTTTTCTTAAGTTTCTATGTGAAGATTACAAATACGCTAACGGATTTTTTTCGGTAACCGAAAAGTGCAGTTACCCAAAAATTCTGATAAGTTTTTTTTGCATGATTCTCCTTTAACATTTGTTCCCGAATTGTTAGAGGACGAACAGTATACCACAAGGGTTCATCAAATTCACGACGGAGATTATTTTTATATTAGGTTTACGTAGAAGACCATTAATAGAGAAAATGTAGGCTCAATTATTTTTTTGTTTCAGGTTTACGTAGAAGATTATTAAAAAAAATAAAAAGCGATTTGTTCATTAGTAAAAGAAATAATAAAATAAAATATATTTATGGGATGGAGGATCTTTATATGAAAGTACAAGGGGTAAGTTGGTTCTTTTGAAAGTACACGAGTACAAATTAATCAATATATATGGTACAAGGGTGTAAATGACCAACTCTTTTTTTGTTGTTTCAATTAAAAATAATATATCATTTCATACCCTTGTAAAAGGTATCATTCGAGACCTCTTATGGAAAATGTTATTTATACACACTTTACTGACACTGGTTGTTGACATTATGATTTGGCAACAATCACAATCACAAATAAAATAAAAAAAAATAAATATAAATAATAAAACTTGTGATTGTGATGGTTGACACATAATAATGTCAATTAATGGTGTCAAATAAGTGTGTATGAGTAGCATTGCCCTACCACTTATATAAGATGGAAACATTTCAGCTAGTTATCCTATGGGAGCGCTTCAAGTGGTCAGTCGTGAGGTGAAAAGTTTTCTCTTCAAGTGGACAGTTTTCTCTTCGGGTGGACAATTTTTTCGAAGCACCATCCGTTTTTGAAATTGATCTCACCATTGAAAAGCGTATACATTGTAGATGAAAATCCCCATATTTTGATCCGGTTTCCGGCGACAAAATTCGTAGCACCTTCTGTTTTCAAAATTGATCGCACCATTGGAGAATTTATACATTGTAGATGAAAATCTTCATATTCCGACGACTTCATCACCATTGTCCGGCGACGAAAACCCTATTTAGGACTACTTAACCTAATGGGACGATGTGAAATTAAATTAAACGGTGATAAAGTCGTCGGAATAATGTCGGAATAATGTCGGAATATGGAAATTTTCATCTACAATGTATACACTTTTCAATGGTACGATCAATTTCAAAAACTAATTGTGCTACGAAAAAATTATCCACCCGAATGGAAAACTGTTCACCCCAAATGATCTATTTGAAACATTCTAGTTATCTTATAATGTAAAGTTGTGTATAATTTTTATTTTGAGCATCGTAACCAATTAAAGGTTTCACTAGAAAAGATATCATTTCATACATAATTAGATTAAAAAGCCTTTAATACATCATTGGCCTAAATAATAATAAAAAATGAATTCTAATTATTACTGTTAAATCTAATTATTAGATCGCAATTTCGACAATTATGATTAGAATTTGTCACATTATTAATTTATTCGTCATCATAATATTTTTCTAAATAATAAATAATATAATAAATAAAAATTAAAAAACGAAATTGAAAAAAAATAAAATATGCATTGGAATAAAAAAATCTGCAACCAGGAAACTTACGCGGTCCCTACAATCTTTCTCCGCCGCCCCTTCAGCCACCGCAAACTGCGGTGCGCTACCGTTAACCAGATCTTTCCTCTGCCTCCGTCAAAAACTCAAAAAAGGCACTTCAATTTCTCTCCCTCCATCAACCAGACAATTCCGACAGACCCAAAAAAAGGCGATCGGAAAATAAACACTGAACCCTAGCTTTTCAATTTCTCGCCTGAATTGATGGCTCTCCGAGTGGGGTTTCTTTTTCTGTTTGTGACTCTTGCCGCCACATCCTTGGCGGCGCAATCGACCGACCATGACTTCTACTTCGGCCTGGGCGGCGCGCAGACGGACGGCCACGGCCTGGTGTCGGACGCGCTGGAATTGGACGAGGAGCTGATGATGGAATCCGAGGCCGCTCGGCGGCAGCTCCAAGGGAAGAGAGGGTACGGCGGCGGACACATCAGCTATGGTGCCCTGAGCAGGAACAAGGTCCCCTGCAACCAACGCGGCGCGTCGTACTACAATTGCCAGGGCCACCAGAAGGCTAATCCGTATAACCGCAGTTGCACAAGGGCAACCCGGTGTGCGAGAAATAACCGTTGAGGAATCGAAATCCACCCCCAATCTCTTCCTTGATTCCTTCCATCGCAATCAGATTTCGTACAATTTATACATTCTGGACGCATACCTGTGGACGAATTTGGGGACGGAGATTCTGGAGATTGCTTTGCCTTTGACATTCGCCGGCGGAGGAAGGCGACGACAGAATAAAGGATATTTATTTATTTATTATTTTATATTATTATTTATCTGTTGCTTGTTTGACCTAATCAAGTTTAGGTCGTCAATCCATTTCTTGATGTGTTCTTAAAATTGCAGTTAAACTCTAATTTTAAGTTCTACTGAAAAATTTATTTTAATTTTTGAAAGAATTTTTTAAAAAATGTCTTTTTATATAGAGGTTATAAAATGTTTACATGGAAGTTTTACTGTGGCAAGAATTTAAAAAAATAGTGTGACAAAATAGATATAATACGGTAATTTTTTTTGATATTTTGGTATTATCGATTTGTATATAGACAAAATTCACTAAAAAGTGCATTTTTAAATAATTACAAAATTGTCACTGCTTTAATCCTCTTAAAAGCTACTCTAATGAATCTTTTGGCTTTTGGAGGCTTTTCTACCGCCAAAAGCCAAAATCGCAAACAGTGTAAAAAGAGCTTCTGCGATTGAAAAGCCAAAAACTGTTTTTCAGCACAACTTGCAAACAGGGCGAAAATGCCACCTCAGTCTAAAAATGTAATTCCTGTATATCAATCCACAAGTGTTCTAAAAAGTGTGAGTTGCCAGTGCTTGGGTGGGGAATAATTGGACAAATAACCTTCGCGAAAATCTTATCTTGAAATATAAACTTTTATTTTATTTTTGATTTATTTTTATTATTCTTTTACTTAAAAATATTAAAAGAAAATGAAGAAAAGAAATAAAATACTAAAGCGCCTTAATTCGTTCTAATCTATGTAATTGTCGGAAGACTTTTCACTAACTCATCTCCGTCGAAAGAAAGATCTTCCAAATTGAACGAGACGTCCTTCAACCTCGACTCGACTCGAATTTCCTTCAATATATCACGGGATAGAACCACAGATATTGTCAGATGTCGGAATATGTCGAAACCCTGACAAACTGTCCAACGAGAGTTCTCAAATACGTACACGGACGACTATTGTCGTCGGGTGAAACACGGCTGCCGATATCATGGACAGTCGGGATTAACTCGCTCTTCTATACGGGGTCATACACGATCTATGTAGGGATTCCTATTAGTGCAGTGTTTATCATGAACTTCGTTTGTAACAATCTTAGTGAGTTGATGGCATATTTTGTGAACTTCAATTGATATTCATATAATATGAACTTCAATTGATATTCATATAATATGAACTTCATTTGATGTATTAAGAAATGGAAGATCTGATACTCAACATATCATGTCAAGTTCTCATATATATACCGATATCATTACGGTTAAAGATAAATAAGACAATATAGAGTAGTTATTTGCTTATTGATCTCTAGACTGATAGGTATTTAGTTATTTAGTTTGATCGTTATTTGCGTATGCATTCAATTATTCCGGTATGTACGTAGTGCATGGTTGGGATAAGTAGGTATTTCAGTTTATACATGTTTCTCCTTTTTATTATTTTATTATTTTTAATATTACTATTATTATTATATTTTTTTACTATTATTTCTACTTTATTATTACTTTTTATTTTATTTTTATTATTATTATTATTTTGTTTTCTTTTTTTCGAGTTGGGGGTCTACACGAAAATAATCTTCCCATACTGTTGTGAGGTGAGGATATGAATGCGTACATCCTACCCTCCCAGACCCTACCCAAGGGCGATATTTATTGGCTAAGTTTGTTTTGGTTTGGTTGATAATATAATTGGATTGGAAACAAGGTGTGTTATTAGACCATTAATATTACCCCCGACCCACCCATCATTTACTTTTATATTGGGTCTAAAAGAATTCATCTTCGCTAGTCGGTGCAGCTACTGCTTTCAAGGTAAATTTTTGTATGTGTCCTGTCAGTGCGTTTTAATTACTAAATTGTCCTGTCGTGATGAAGCCTTCAATGCAAGTTACTAACAGCTTTCTTCCTTGGTGGTAGTACCACCAACTCCCAAGTCTTGTTCTTCTCAAGAGCTCCAAGTTCTTCAAACATAGTTGCCTTCCATTTTGGATCAGTCTTCGCAACCTGCCACGAGTTATGAATAGTGACCATGTCCAATGATGCAATAAATGTCTCATGTGCAGGTAACAAATGAGAATATGACAGATTATCATCAATATCATAACCATATCGATCAGGAGGAACCCCCACATTAATACGAGAGGATCTCCACACTACAATAGGGATAAAAGCAGAAGAAAGAGGAATTATATCACTTGTGGGATCAGGAGCCGCATCCAGGATAGGCATCCGCGGAGAAGGGACGAGTGAGGGACAGGCAGGTAGATCTCGAACCAACGCTGTATCCTCCCCCTGGACCTGAGTCCCATCACCATCATATGAGCTCTCAGGTTCATCAACTCCAACTGGCACAATAGGACACGAAATAAGGCTCACGCTCACAACACTCCCAGGCTGAGCCGCACCACTCACACCTCCATCTTCAGGACCACTCTCCATGCTACACCGCACATCCGATAACTCACAGAATGAAGACGTCATCTTAGTAAAATAAGGCATATGCTCCGAGAATGTAACATCCATACTCATAAGGAGTCGCCTCTCTGTAGGACTCCAATACACATATCCCTTTTGAGTGGAAGAATATCCCACAAATACACACTTTAAAGATCGAAAATCCAACTTACCAACAGATAGTCGGCGATTTTGGATAAAATACACACAACTAAAAATTCGTAAAGGAAGAACCTCTCCCCTTTGACCAGTCAGCACCACAAAGGGAGACTTTCAGTCTAACATACAAGAAGGCATCCGGTTATTCAACTGGACAACAGTCAAAAGAGTCTGTCCCTATAAGTACTTAGGAACATTCATTGAAATTATCATGCTTCGGGCAACCTCAAGAAGATGTCAGTTCTTCCGTTCAGCCACCCCATTTTGTTCAGGTGTGTATAGGCATGTAGTTTGATGAATGATATCCTGAGAGGACATATATTCACAAAAATAAAGATTGGTATACTCGGTTCCATTATCAGAGCACAAAACTTCCACGGCTGCACCAAACTGAGTTTGAACATTCTTGTGAAAATCCTTAAAATAGGTCAAAACTTCACTCTTACTTTTCAGCAAATTGAACCACGTCACACGAGAGCAACAGTCATTAAAGGACACGAAATATCAAAAATCATGCACAGCAGTTGTGAAGCAAGGTCCCCAGACATTAGAATGAATCACATCAAAGAAAGACGAACTTCTACTACCAATACTAGCATAGGAGCTCCTCGTATGTTTGCCAAACTCACAGGCCTCATATCAATTTTTCTTTCTTCGCTTGCCCAGACAGAAATGGGCACAAACGACCCAAAACACTACACGAAGGATGACCGAGTCGCCTATGATGAAGCATCAGCTAGTCCTCCACAGAACCACCACTAGAACTAGCGACATGAGATGAATGAGCGGAGTCTGTGCCGTCCCAATCCAAATACCACAAGCCTTTATTCCATGTCCAGTTCCCAGGCAACATCTCATTCCCTTCTCTCGGAAGATCACTTAAGGAATATCAAAGGAGACAACACAGTTCAGTTGAAGAATAATAGCACTAATAGATAAGAGATTCACCAGAAAGGAGGGAGCATGTAAAACATTCGATAGAGTCAAAGAATCATTGCACCTCACTGTATCCTTACCAACCTCAGGTTGAGCCGCACCATCCGTAGTCTGAATACTCTCTGGTACTGATAGATGAGTATAATACGACAACTCCCCAATTCTTCTTCCATCATCACATATTCAACAAACAACTCAATAATGCAATCTCCACAACCCAAACTCCACAATCACCAAATCACAAAATTCAAACCACGACTCCACAATCGCAACAATTCAACACATACTCCACATCAATAAATTCATAGTTCATCAACAATTCATTCAAAAACATCTCCAATTCGCCACTTCAATAAGTCACAATCAACCAACCCAACAATTCACAATTCATCAACAATAACCCGTAACAATTCTTTAAAAAAACATCACAAACCTCCAATCAAAACTCCACAAAACATACTCCAATCCAATCCACAACTCAATCAACAATGAAATATCTCATAACCCACGTCATATAATCGAAAATTTACTCAACAATTGCCCAAAAATGTCTAATTCCAATTTTAATTCCAAATCAAAAATTGTTTTTTTCTAAATCCTCAATTGTGAAATCTAAAAAACAGACCAATCCCCAAAACAAAAATTAACACCAGATCTGAAAAATGCGGCCGTTCATGCGCAGGGGTGCTGGTGGTACGAAGGCGCGCGCAGGGGCACGTGCGGGCATGCCGGGGCACGTGGGGGAGCTGGGGCGCACGCAGAAGGTAGCTGCCGTCGTCGGGAAAGAAGTGGCAGCACCGGAAAATGGGGATGGTGGCTAGGGTTTGGAAGTTTGGGCGTGGCTCCGATACCATGTTAGAAAATCGCCCGACCCATCCTGGCTCAAGCCTCGTGTGCGCAGGTGCGCAGGTGTGGACCAACTTAAATAGGTGTATGTGGGCTACTCTCATTAAAATATTGAGCACAAGGTGATTGATTGTAGCACCACATTCCTATTTAAGTTGGTTGATAATTCTTTCTCCAATCGGTACGAGACAACATTTAATACCTGCATTTTTCACGGGCAGACTGTGTCGGACCTGTTAGACCCGCCTTGTTTGATGATCTCTAAGATCATCACCAAGTATGCTAATTCAGAACATCACGAATTCTTAAACATAATGCAAACAAATTTCTTTTGCCCAATCACAAGATGGCAGCTTTTAGCAAATGAAAGAACAACCAGGATATGTTTGTTAGAGATAAATAGGGAAAGATTGACAATTAATTCCCACTATTATGTTTTCTATAATCTCAGGATTTACCAAAGATACGAGATCAAGTGTAGGCTTTCTCTATATATATGTAAATTTAATGTACAATACAACTGTGAAATACAAAGGAGAGAATTTCCCAAATGTGTGTTCTTTTCTGCATGGTCGGTGCAGGTTTCGAATCCGGGATCGTCATTTACCTAATCCACCGTGGGAGGTTGCCATGGGAGAATTGATGTCGTGCTCGCGGAGGCAGCCAGGTTCTAGGTCAGACGCTCAAGAAATTTATGCAAGGAGATGCTGCTCAGGCAAAAATTCTATCAAAGGAGGAGTCCTCTGGTGGAGGAAATCCATCTGTTGTGATCTTGGAGGAACCACTCAATAACCATAATTATCTGATATGGAAGCGACAAATTGTGATTGCAGTCGGAGGTCGTGGACGGATCCCTCATCTCATGGGCAACCCCGCACCACCGATGCCCGATGATCCAAAATATCAATCTTGGTAGGAGAAGGATTTGCAAGTGTATGGATGGATTACAAAGAATATTGATCGAAATCTTTTGAGACAATATCTGAATTTTCCAAATGCTCATGAGTTATGGAAGGGACTTGCAACCACCTTGCAAGCAGGGAATGATAACCTACAAAATTTTTATCTCGCCACAACGACAGATCAATTAAAACAAGGTGAGAATGCCATTGAAGAATACTATAGCAATATCAAGGATCTATGGATGGAAATAAATCGACGCAGATCAAATCTCATGAATGAAGCAGGTGACATTTTAAAGTTCAGTGAATTATAGAATGAACATAGATTGTTCAAATTTCTGGCCGGGTTAGATAATGTGTTTGTTCCAATCGTAAGGGATACTCTAAAGAAAAAGATTTTACCTAGTGTTGATGAAGCATATGCTACTATGAGAAGAGAGGCTGCTCGTACGAATAGGGTAAGAATCAGTGATCCCAGTTGAAACAAGTGGAGGACTCAGGTCGGGTTTCAGGGTTGAGCTGAGTCACCAGATGGCAATCCATGGAATTGGGTCCAGATCCAGACCCAGTTATGCAGGCAGAGTGGGTCGAAGCATGGGCTTAGGTTCTCATATTGGACAGGGTCATGATGGAGGAGCTGCCCATAACACATTTCGGATTAGGTCTACACCGGTGACCCAAGTCCACAATCCATCGCCTCTTGCGTGAAGCTCTGACAGTAATTTCTGCTGCTCAAAAATGGCTTGGGATGGTCAAAACACATTATTGACGGCAAGAGATACGAGATTTTGCCACCATTGTGGCATTCACGGGCATATCCGATGAGATTGCCACCGCTTCCACGATAGCCTACCACCGACAGTACAACATGGCCTCGGAAACAGGTCGGTGTAGCAGGGGACGATGGCTGTAGGAGATGTTCTAGAAGAATGGGGCGAGAGTAATGATGAATTTGCTATAATCGGCATCGAAAGGCAATTCGCTGATGCCAACTGCTCTGTAATCGACTGGAGCAGCGAGGGAGACAAATAGTCTATTCGAAAAGAAGAGTTTGCTGGACGATATGGGTTGCTGCTCGAGGAAATATAGCACGTATGGTCCATGGGGGTGAAAATTACATCCATACCCTCTCCTTCTTCATCATATAGTGGGCCAATTGATTCGTATGGTCTAGTCGTGCAGGAGATAAGAAGAGTATTTTATGTGGCCTAAATATTTTAGAGATGGATGCTTTGGTAATTTTAATGACGATACTTCATATGCATTGCTTAATTATCATTCGTCCCGACATAGTAAGTGAATTTTTTATTGTGGTGTTACTGACATTGTGACGTATAATTCCTCTGATATAATTGGTGATTAGATCCTTCAGAAGAAAATTATTTAAACAGTGAATGGAGAAATACTTCTTGTTACAGGAACTGAAAAGATTGAGATTACCACATCAATGAAATTGTCAAACTACCTTCTTGTGCCATCTCTCTCACATAAGTTGTGATCTATCTCACATGTCATGAGGAAATTAAACTGTACAGTGCTGATGAATCAGAGTTTTTGTATTTTGCAGGATATTCGGACGATGGAAATCATTAGGCATGACACTGAGAGGACTGGGTTGTACTATGTGGATGAGGCCGCTTCATCGAGACATACTCTGGCTGTTGAGACAATAAGGGGTGGTTCTGGCATTGTCGGCTAGGTCACCCATCTGATGATTACCTACCGAAGTTATTTCCTAGATTATCGTATTTTCCTACTCATTGTGATTAATGTGTCATTTTCTCCTATTATGTCTTGTTCTGATAAACCATTTGATTTTATTTATTCTGATGTGTGGGACCCTCTCCAGTTTTGGATTAGGAGGGTTAAGGTATTTTTTGTTATTTGTGGATGATTGCACTCATATGTGTTGGATCTATTTTCTTACACAAAAGTTCGATGTTTTTGGAAAATTTCTTCAGTTTCATAGTATGCTTATGACCCACTTTGATGCATCTTTGAAATTTTTTAGTACTAATAATGGTAAGAAATTTGTCAATCACTCTATGACCTATTTCTTTTCTGAAAAGGGCATAGTTCATCAAACCACGTATCCTTATACTCCAGAACAAAATGGACTGGTAGAATGTAAGCATAGGATTTTATTGGAGATAACTCGATCTATCATGTTGGATTCAGAGGTTTCTCATTTTTTATGGGATGAGGCTGTGGCCACTTCTACGTATCTGGTTAATCAGTTACCCACAAAACTCTTGACCTTAGAACACCTATCCAAGCTTTATCTACTTATTGTACTGTACCATCCTATCTTACACTTTTTCCTCACATGTTTGGATACTTGGTGTTTGTGCATATTCCGAAAGTCCATCGAAATAAATGGGATGTTTGTGCTTTGAAATGCTTTTTTGTGGGGTATCGGGTAAATTAGAAGGGATATTGATATTTTGATCTGATTTCAAAGTAGGTATTTACTATTTCGCATTGTGAATTTGTGGAATTCTAGTTTTATTATCAGACCATCCACTCTAGTAGTCAGGGGACAAGACAGAGTGATGTACTAGAATGGATTGCTACTACACCTATGGACAGGTATTCTTCTTCTTCTCACATATAGCTCACACCCTGCCCAGTTGATCCTCATTTGCCTTGGGGTAAGCTCTTCTCCTATTTAGACAGCTGACATACCTGTTACACGTGTTTCTTTGGATGTTGATATGCAGATTCCTTCTCTGGAGACCTATTCTACTCTTCCTACTCGTGTATTACCGGCTTGGATTACTTGAGGGATTGCAGCCTCTCCTGATCATATTCTAGGAGAGAAGAGGCATCCTATGGTGAACTTGTTCCAGGGGAGAGAGTCTGAGGGGTCGAAAGCTTTTACGATGGCATTATATCAGGAGGAAGTTCTAAGGAATGTGAAAGAGGCGTGGTTGATTCTGGCATGGAAACAAGCTAGGAGGATGAGATGTGTGCTGTGGAGCGGAACCATACATAGGAGACGTGTTAGCTACTTATAGAAAAATGGCATGTTGGATGTAAATGCGTGTACACGATCAGCTCTGTGAAACGGTATAAGGTGAGACTAGTGGCCAAAGGGTACACTCATACTTATAGCCAAGGTTCGAGAAGTCGGCCGACTAGTCGACTAGTCG
>JAOYMZ010083503.1:0-26983 GCA_025802335.1 Pinguicula primuliflora
AAGTCCTAGACTCATGATATGAGCTCTAAACACATCTCTAGGAATGGGTTTGGTCATGGGATCTGCGACCATCTTTCTAGTTGGAATATACTTGATTATGATATCACCTTTGTTGAGCACATCTCGAACAAAGTGATATTTTTTCTGGATGTGCTTTGCCTTCCTATGGAACTTTGGATCCTTAACGAACTGTATCGCTGCTGTATTGTCGCAATTTATCTCTACAGGTTCACGTGTCATCGGCGTCAAATCGAGGTACTATAGGAAATTCTTGAGCCAGAGTGCCTCTTGCACTGCTACGCTACATGCGACATATTCTGCTTCCATAGTTGACAAAGCAATGTAGTCTTGCTTCTTGCTGCACCATGATATAGCTCCCCACCGAGGATGAAGGCATATCCAGAGGTTGACTTTGATTCGTCCAAATCGCCTCCCCAATCAGCATCTGTGTATCCTTTCAGGTGAAGATCTCCTCCTTGATAATACAGAACTAGGTCAGCCGTACCACGAAGGTAATGAAAGATCCTCTTAACCGCTGCCAATGAGCAGGTCCCAAGTTGCTTTGGTAACGATTTACCAGTCCAACCGCAAAACAAATATCTGGCTGTGTACATAACATGACATACATTAGACTTCCTATTGTACTAGCATAAGGAACTGTGCTCATTTCTTCCTTTTCTTTGTCTGTTCTAGGGCATTGCTTGAGGCTTAGCACCAAACTCTTCTCAACCATCTTGGGTTTATTTCCGACCACCGCACCGTTGCTATGTCTACTGCTGCGTGAACTGTAAGTATTCGTGAGTGAGTTTTATTTTAGGGTTTCGAGTTTGCACTCTACCGTAATAGGATTTCATGGGGGAACCATGGTTTTTCAGTTTCTTTGCAGGAGGGCTTGTATTGTACGTATTTTTTGCTCATTTCAGTTCAATTTTTTGTGGAATTAGATGAAAATTTCAGTTAGACATTTTGTGGGATTTCAGTTCAACATTTTTGCTTGGATTCATTTTTGCTAATTTCAGTTAGACTCTGTTTGTTTATTAGATGCTCATTTCAGTTCGATTTTTTGTGGGATTAGAAGAAATGCCGTTGCTGAATATGTGCAACAACTCATTATGAAGTGTTTTCCTTGTTAGGTGGTTGAAAGTTGAAACTATTTTTAGTAGTCTTCCTATTGAAATGCTTTTCTGCTATTCAAACTAGTGTAGCTTCCGTGTATTTTGCACATAGCGCTGGTAGAGTGATTAGATAGCATATTTTTTTTGCTAGAATGCTTGAGTGGTTCAGATGAAAATTACTTGAAATACTAATGTTAAATGCCTTGACCTTGAACTTCTGTTTTCACATGCTGGTTTAATATCTATGATATTTAGATATTGTTGCAGTGGATTTTAGACTTACAAATCTTGGTTGATTGTGAATAGTAGTTTCAAATAAACTTGTATCAGAGTCGTCATTTAGCACCGGTGGCTGGGTGATTTCACCACATCGTAGTTCTTTGCTTCCTTCCACAGTTGAAAGTTTTATATGTGCACAAGACTGGATTGTTTCTTCTTGCAACATTATTCCAGAGTTTGAAGCACTATCATTAGATGACCCCGAGGATGATCCAGATATGGTTGCACTGGAGACAGGTAACATTACATAACATTATATAATACATTACAATTTACAAGGATATGGATGAATTACTAATATTTTGATTTCATTCAGGTCTACACAACGATCCTAAATGAATAATCAATTCATTTAAGGTCATTCGTATAAACTAGTGAGTAGTGACTTGGTGGTATGGACTTTGGAGTATGGACTTTGGAGTATGGACTATGGAGTATGGACTAGGGATATGGAGTTTTTGGTGACTTTATGCTGTTTGGGATTCATTTTCATGTTTATGCAGTTTTTGGGATGAATCTGATGAACTTTGGATGCTTTTGGGATTCATTTTGTTGTTTATGCTCTTGTCTTGAAATACTATATGGTTGTTCTTAACTCTTGTGCTTTTGGGATTCATTTTGCTGTTTATGCTCTTGTCTTGATTTACATTCTAGTGGAGACTGGAGTTGAGTAGCTTAGTTTCTTCCGGCTATGGATTTGATATTGCTTAATGCTTACTGAGTCAAGCATGTGGTCTGTGGATGCAATGCAAGTTCGTTCGTGTAGATGTCTAAGATTCAATTGCAGCATGATCCTTCAAAAATCAGTTTAGATGCAAGTTCGTGTAGATTCAATTGCAGCAGGATGTCTGCGGATGCAAGTTCATGTAGATGTCTAAGATTTAGTTTTGAGACACTTGAATTCTTGGCAAAAATAATGAGACTCGATTCTGTGAATGTCTGAAGTCTTCATCAATTTGCTACTGCCTCAGTTTTGTTTTATTCGTGTCACTGATGGAAAAAGTGTGTCTTCATCAGTGTGTTTCATCAGATGTTTACAAAATTTCCTTTCGTGCGGTATACCGCGGTAACCGAAGGTCATTTACCGCAGCCGATGGTGCGGTAACCGCACCCTGTGCGGTTCCGGTAGCGGTACCAAAAATCAGCAACCGACCAATATGCGGTCGGTTGTGGTAGTGCTGCGGTCGGTAGTAAAATCGATCGCCTGACAGGTCTAATCAAAATCTGCTGTCATATTACCTTGTGCACGATATTGACCAAAAATTTCACACCAATCTTCATACATTGGCCATGCCTTATTTCTGATCCCAGTAAACTTTTGATTCACCTGAAAGACAACAATAAACATTACTCATGTCTCAAATGAAATAAAATACTGATTCAAACATACCTTGTACATCTCCCTCCAATGATTATCGCTATCAACCACAGGCATGTGGGTCTCCGGATCGATAGCAGACCAACTTTGTGATGCAAAGTGAAATAACACTCCCCATTCTTTCTTTCATACGTGGATCTTATTCTCAACATGTTTCCATTGAACTTCACTGCCCTTAACCATTTTTATAATCCGAGAAGCACACTTGTTATGAAAACCTTTACGCCATCCATTCCCAGCCTTGTAACCATCTTGTGTCAACTCCATCTTGGAGCAATGCCCTCTCTTCGTCTAGTGTAAAATAGTATTTCTTCATAGTTTCCTTCTTAGGTGTTTTAGCCTTCTTAGGAGATTTAAAGAGGTTTCTCTCGGCGATCCCAAACTTCATAGGACTGGTAGATCCCCTAATCGGCGTAGAGGGACTCTTTGAATGACCCTTTCCGATCCCTTTGGATAGTGATCTAGGGGTGTAAGGCTCCTCATTTTCACGATCAATTGTAGTGTCATATATTTCAGAAGACATCGCCCTAAACAAATCAAAGGTGACACACGGGCAAAAGAATATGATGAAAGTAATAAAATCAATTTAATATCATAAAATCAATTGAATATCATAAAATCAAAAGAATATCATAAAATCTGCTGAATATCATAATATCATAACAATGCACCCAATTAGGATAACATTAAAGTAAAATGTTATGCTTGTGATGTACAGTGTGCAGCCCTATATGCATTCCACATAGTCGTTGTCATGTCAACTCTTTTAATATTCCATGCCGGAGAGGATTGCACACTAGAAATATAATCCACTTCTTGCCCCAAACTATTAGCAACTTCTTGGACATCACCATCTAATATAGTAAAGGGTGATTTGGTGCCTCCATCATGATATCATTGTGGATAGAAGGTTGGACTCCTTAGAATAGCACACCTCTTCTATAGTATGCCAAACATCCGTTCTATTATATTCCTTATAGAGACATGTCACATGTTGAAGTATTCTTGATTATTCCTAGGACTCCTAGGTCCAGATTCCCATTCTTGAAGGTGGTAGTGTGTGGACCTATAGGGTGTTAGGAATCCTTCCCCATTTGTGTACCCACCATTAGCCAAGTAGTAACATCCTACAAACAAAATAAATGCAAACAATACAAAGTAAGAATGCTAAATATGTAACATCATATAAATGGGCTCAATAAAATGAAGTAAACCTTGGGGAACTCTAAGTCCATTTCTTTTGGTAATTGCATCCCTAAGAACTCTAGGATCAGTTGCTGAGCCCTCCCTTCCCATTAGCACATAGACAAATTTTCCGTTTGTATCGCGAACACCCAACACATTGGAGCAATATGTCCCTTTCTTGTTCTATAGCGTGGTTGGCCTTCTAATGGTGCATGCACATTGACGTATGTCCCATCTAGTGCCCTCAAGCATCCCTGAAATTCATAGGGTCGATGTTTAGTTGTGTCGAGATTCATGGAAATAAACAAGAAATCGTAGAAATATGATTAAGTCTTACCTTAAAATCCTTCCACCTCTTGTCTGTGCAATCTTCAGTGATGACCTTTGGCTTCGACAGAAATTTATCTTTCAATCGGATTATAGAACGAAGCAACTCATTGAAACATAGGCTGCTGGTGTTGCCACTCCTTTGAAAATCTAGTTGGATTTCCCTATTCTTCATATGATGGGCTAATGCTCGCAAAAATATCGTCACCTTCTCCACAATAGATACATAAAAGTCCTCCTTCAACCCACCCTCATCCCGTAAGAGCTCACACAATTTCTTGAATACATCCCTGTGCATTCGCAGATTATTAAAACAATCTCGATCATTGCCTTGTGTGAGCTTCATTAAAAACTCATTTTGGTCTAAGATCTTATCAAGTATTAAATACTTGGGAAGAGATTCACGTTTACGTTTTCTATTTTCTCTTTCAACCTTCTCGTGTTCAACGTAAGCATGAACAATTTGTACTATACACTTAATTATGGATGTAGTGCAGTTGGATGCTATAATTACGGTAGGTAGCATGACTTTTATCTAAGAAAATTAAATTTCACACACATAAGTTATTCAACAAACAAGAAGCATAATTTCATATAAACCAAAATGAACTTACAAAAACATACACAAATAGCATAATTGAAGCATTTTATAATATGTCTTGCTTCCAATAACATACATAAATCGTTAACCAAATAAAGGATATTTACCGGTGGTGAAAATACTTATTTTTGCAGTCCATTGATAGTAAGCTCTCCAAGAGTTTTCAAACAGTTTGGAAAATATAACAAACCTAGACAATATCAAGATAAATATGATGAAAAGTCACAAGATCAATCATCCACCAGTTCCACAGTTTGTAAAGTAATTTCCTAAACTATGCAAAGATTGATGAATATTTGCGACATAATTTACACAAATAAGCCAGTTGCAAAATATGGACAACTGAAAATGAACGGATAAAGCACTACCTTCTACTAGGAATGTAAACAAACAGAATATGAGCAGAATCCTCGTTGCATTGAATCAAAGCAAACTTTCTTTACCAAAGCGAACTATGCGAAGATTCAATCAAACAACTATGTGAACTGGGAGGCTAATAACTGTAGGATACCAGTAGACAATTTTCAAAACCAATAGACAATTTTCAAAGCAACTATGCGAACTGACTTCAACTATGCAAAAATTCAATCAAAGCAACTATGCGAACTGGCTTCAACTATGCGAATTGGGAGTTTTTTTAACCACAGACAATGCTCAAAACCAGTAGAATTGGGAGGTTAATAACAGTAGTATACCATCATGGCATATTCCCCTGGAAACATGAGGATATGACAGACAATTGAGTAAGGTAGAAACCTGTAATTCACGAACGACAATTTTCACAAACCTGCAACTCACAATGGGGGCATTTATGTTTCACGGAGGGGGCATTTTCGATTCACGAACTTGCGATTCATAATGTGCTGGCGGGAATGATGAAGAACTTGTTTCGCAAGATGAAGAAGAACTCTGTCGCGGGAATGGGAAAGAACAGGCGCTGTTAGGTTTAATGGTATATTTATGTAATTATGTTAAAAAGTTGAAGGGTAGGAAATAATTTTAACATGAGATAAAATAATCAGGTCATTTTGTAGGGATCGAGTAATCCTACATAATGCATGATTAGAAATGTGTCGGAGGATTGAATTCTTCGACCCGTAAAAAATTAAATTAGATACCGAACGAAGAATCAAAATTGATTACTTTCATAATCATAAATTTATCACCAAGTAATCTGTTTACAGAATGCACCCTAAATGGAGGGATGTATCTTGACTTACCCTTTCTCTCGTGAGATTGAAGAGAAAAAGGATTGCAATCCTCACAAGGTATCCTACAACATGTATTAACACAGAGTGTGAGGTAGAATCTAATTGTGATATCGCCTACATGTTTTCATCAATAATGCTATCAATGATTGATTCTTTTACTAATATTGAACTTTCAAACTGGTCATGAATTGGGTTGACATTATCTCCATAGCCAATCACCGACTTACTATTTAGTTATAGACTTAGTATAAGATGCAATAATCGAGTTTATGGGCACCATCTTACTTTTTTGTGCTTCCTCATGCAATTAGTTCATGATCAAAATTTGCATTGTTCATGTCTTCTTTGATGTTTGGATACGCTCATGATGTTTCATTATTAAGAGTTTGCAGCTGTTAGTTTTTATTGTTCTTAATACACGTTTCCGCACTGGTCAGTTTGGATGCTTATCCAATTTCTATTGCCATTTTGTTAATCCTAATTTATCAAAACAAAACAAGTAAAGCCTGTATGCTGCTTCTTTTTTTCTGCAGGAATGGGGTGATCCGCGTTAAGAAGAGTTCTACTTCTACATGAAATCATACTCACCTGTTGATAATGTTGTCTATATAGATTTTACTTTCGGAACTCGTAACACACCGTTTAAGGTTAGAGTTAAGTTTCTTGCTCGTAAAATGCTTATTTAATAGGATTTTAGGGGTTTTGGTGACGAAGTCGCCGAAGAAAGAATCTATGATTGGTTTCTGAAAAATTTCGACGCAAGGATTCCAAAAACTGTGATAGATTTTTTTGGCGATCCAAAGTCATTGAAAAAACATATTACCGAAAATTCGGTTTGAAAATTTTCGGTAATCGTAGCTTCTTCCAACAAAAAATGTATAAATAAGATTACCAAATGTATCTAATTTTAAATATTACATGTATACAATATACAAAATGTACCTAATTTTAAATATTACATGTTGGGTATTTTGATGTTGGATGTAGAGTATAATTATGATGGTCCAATAATTTTAATTTCTGCAGAAATATATGGGCCATTCACGAAAAAATCAGAAATAGAATGGTCATTCTACATGGCCAGACCTAATTTTTCTGAACTTTTTGATTTTTTTCATGAGCTGGGGGTGTGTGGCGGAAATTTTCAAATGCCAAGCACTAAATACCGGACACTCTTGCTTAAAACCCGGATTTTAATCCTGGCCGTCGAATTTTAATCCCACGACCAAGATTTAAAGCCTCTTAAAAACTAGTGACCCGACCTGCATCACTCAGTTAAATAAATAATCTAATCTCGACCGTCGAATTAAAATCCGACAGTCAGGATTAGAATCCAAGTTGTAAGCAGAATGGTCCGGGATATAATATCTGGCATTTGAAAATTTTCGGGGAGTTGAGGCCCCCCAAGCACCAAGCTACATCCGCCCATGTGTACGAAGACCGCCAAAATGGTAGCAGACGGACAAAAAACCATCCACCCGACACTTCTAACTATTACGGTAGGACGTTGAGTTTACCTATCTCAGTTGGCTGAGCACATAGTTTAATGTTATTATATGAATTTTTCTTAATAAACTGTATCTTTTAAATCTTAAAACTAGATTTTTTGAATTAAGAAAATGAGTTTTTTTTCCTATATTAGGGGTTCGGCTATATTTGAGTCTGAGATCCGAACTGGATCTTGGGCCTGTCTTTATTGTTACGTTATGCCATTCAAGTCTTGGTGGCAACTAATAAAGTAAAAGCCCAATAAAAAATAGCCCAGTAACAAAACAATTCTCTATAAATAAATCTACGCTAGCAGATGAGATCATCCCATTCCGTTCCCTAGTTCTGCTAAAACCCTATCGATTACTCGGTCGATTGGTTCCTCTCTCGCACTTTTTTCCTTCTCCTCCATAAATTCTTCTAGATCTAATGGCAAGCACCATTGAACCTGTGAATTTGAGACGCCGAGAAGAAGACGAAGATGAAGACTCAAAGCCAGCAGTAGAAGATGAGGATACTGGGGCTCAGATTGCTCCGATCGTTAAACTACAAGAAGTTTCTGTTACGACAGGCGAAGAAAACGAAGATGTGCTACTCGACTTGTAAGTTTCACATTTGGTGTATTTAATTTAACTTGGAATTATGTTCGCTTTTTATAGCGGGTAGATGGTTTCGGTTCGACAGTAGATTCATGTGAGGGATGAGGAGTCTACTCCAATTTATTAGACATGGGATGTTCGAGGAATCTTTATGTAGATCATGATCCGTATTTGAGGTTATTGAAATTTTTTGATTCGTGTAGATTGCTGGACGCCGTGGCTTTGTTCGATTAACTTTGGTTGTCACTGGCGCTTGTGTAGACATAAGCTAATATTGTTTGATGTTGATTTTGATTGTCACTTGCAGGAAAGCAAAGTTGTATAGGTTCGACAGAGAAGTTGGCCAATGGAAAGAGAGGGGAGTTGGTACTGTTAAGTTACTCAAACACATTAAGACTGGCAAAGTTAGGCTTGTTATGAGACAGAACAAGACCCTTAAGATCTGTGCCAACCATCTCGGTAAGCAACTGGTGTATTTATTTTTTGTATTAGTATTGTTCTATCATTATTTCAGGTTATACAGCTTGTATGTTTCCGTCTTGTTTTATCTTTGAAATGTTCTTAAGATGGTGTTTGTTTTGTTGCCTGTGTTTTTCGTTATAAACTGTAGTGCTGCCTACATTAAAGGTTCAAGAGCATCAAGGGAACGAGAAGTCCTGTGTGTGGCATGCTGCTGATTTTGCAGATGGCGAGCTGAAGGAGGAAAATTTTTGCATTCGTTTTGCCTCTCTAGAGAGTGCGTATTTTCTACTCGTTATCACTTATCACCATTTCCTTTTCGGGTGATTGATATATCTATCTGCTTCTGTATCGTGTGATGTTATTTGAATTACCTGCATGCATCCTTCATCATATGGTTTCTCCTTTTTTTGCATCTATTTCAATTTGTTATCTTCATCGCCAGTGCAGTTTCAGCTTTGCTTGTGATTGATATGCATATGAAGCATGATGCTATTTCAATTGACTGCGTGTGGCCTTTGTCATGAGGCTTCTCTTATTTTTTGCATCTATTTCTACCCTTCATATTCATTGCCCGTGAACTTTCTTCCTTTCTTATGATTATTATTTATTATACCTATAAGCTTCTTTATCATGTGATGTGATTGTAATTGACTGCATGTAGTCCGTGGCCGGAAGTTAATGATTCATACGGTTTCTTATTTTTTGCATTTGGTTTACCTCTGTAGAGAGTTATTTCTGCTCGTTATCTTCATTGCCTGTGCTGCTGTTTCAATTTTTGTTGTAATTGATACGCATACCTACTTGTTTATCGTGCAAAGCTATTCTAACTGACTTCATGTGGCCGAACATTGATCATCCATACATCTTTTCCTGTTCTTTTTCCTTCTAATCTGCTTTGCTGTTTTTCAGAATACATATGTGAATGCGATGGCATGATTTTGGCTTTAATTTCAAGAAATATTAACTACATTTGATCTTCTTCTCTATTATGTGGTGCTATATATCAATTATAGAGAGCCTTTTTTCCACTAAAGCGAATCCTGCATGAAATGTTATTTTGCTAGATTGTTCCTAAATTCCTTATTATTATGCTGTTTTCAGATTGCAAACAGTTCCGTGATAAGATTGAAGAAATCACTGAGTCTCTGACTCAAGAAGATCAAGGAAATGAAGAAGTCGATGCAACTGCCAATCTTGTCCAGAATTTGACTGTGGAAGACAATGCAGCTACCGAGGAAACAGATGCCAATGACGCCTCTTCTGTCCTGGACAAGAAAAAGGGCGGTGATGGGACAGCGACAGAAGGCGGCGGTGATAAATAAAGCCGGCAGTTATTCTGGTTTGAGTCATCTTGAGTCGAGTTGAGTCGGGTTGGTATGGTATGGTATGGTATGGTATGGTATGGTATGGTATGGTATGGTATGGTATGGTATGGTATGGTATGGTATGGTCTGGTCTGGTATGGTATGGTATGGTATGGTATGGTATGGTCTGGTCTGGTCTGTCTGGTCTGGTCTGTCTGGTCTGATTTATTTGGTGTTTTTGGCTGGATCGGTTTGTCTTGCTGGTGGTTTCCCGTCTGTTGGTGTCCAGTGGCTTTTACGGACTGTTAAAAAGTTGTTTTACTTTCGATTGCTCTTGTACTGGCTGGCCCTCCAGTATTCTGGACAGGGTACCTCAAAATGTAGGATGATGTGTTTTGATTTTTGATTTATCTATACAAAAACAGTGTTTCCAGTGAAAGAAATCATTTTATATATTAAAAGTTGCTCGTGCTAAACCTTATGGGGAGGGTGCAAATCCATGAAGTTACGTGTTTGCCTTTAACTTCAAGCAAACATGTAGCAGTGGAGTTATACATATTCTTGGGAGGATATGTGGTGCCCGAGTTGTGGAATGTGCGGCTTATACTCTATGCTCTATATTCGGGCACTTGACAAATATTCTACGATAGCACAGAAGTATGATGTAAGAGAATGTACATGGCAATAGAATGATTAACTAAGCTTGGAAAATGAGGCTCATCTGCAGCTGCTAAAGGTGGACATCGGGGATATTGATTTACGGGTAGATCAAATGGATAAATGGAACATGAAAGTAGGAAACTCTAATATTTACACAGTAAAATTGACATATTATGAAAGAAGAGCTATCTTGAGCCGACGATCAGTACAAAACATGTTCACGGCCATCATGTGGAAATTGCATTCTCCCCTCAAAGAATCAGCAATTGCTTGGCAATTGCTCCTGGACCGTCTCCCAAAAGTAGATAATTTGCAAGTAAAGGGTATGACTACAATCAACTTGGATTGCAATTTATGTCATACGATTAACCAATCAGCAAATCATCTATTTTTCCTTTGCTTGGAAACGATGATCCTCTGGAATAAATTGTACAATTGGCTGGGTTGCTCACGAATAACACAACTCAATATGTGGCCAAATTTTGAAGCGCATATGAGCCTGCTCCATCGGAAATCGAAAGAGAAAATCTCGATTACGATATGGATTACCACAATCTGGCAACTGTGGATAGCGAGGAACAGGTTGGTGTTTGAACAAGTAAACTTCGATACGGAGGTTATTCTGCATAGAATCAAGCAACTATGGGAAATCTTTCGTAATCTAAGACTTATGAATAGCTATTCTTTTACAAATTGGTCCAGATTTTCCAAAATTTGCCTGAATTTACACCTGTGGTAGGTTCGCATTGAATGTAAAAGGTGAAGAGATCGAGCAATAGTTATTGTCGGTATTTGGGTGTTTTTTTCTTCCGTTTTTAGCTCTATCTTTCCTCTATTTGTATGATTGTATTCAAGTGCTTCTCATTTAGCTCAACTCCAATAGTATTGGCTAGCATCATTGTACTTAGAGCTTCCTTCATCATACATTCTTGTGTTCCAAGGATTCGTTTGCTATCTCCTTCTTTTTCCCTTACTTGTAGTACTGTAGAGCAGGGATCTTTCGTTGTTGACTCATTTTTTCCATCCTCTGCTTCGAATTTATCGATACCGGTACGGTTATTGGTAGAGGGTCAGTAACCCTTCAATCCGGTTACCGATACCAGTCAACAACTCTATCTGCAGGTCTGTATCTACTCCCCATTTAGTTATCCAAGAGACCCGAGAGTTATGCTCTTGGCTGCCGTAATTATAGGATTCGTTTTGAGACCACTTGATCAATACTTCTATCTATAATATCATTCGCAATGAGATGTCTAAATAACCAAAAGTGACTATGGTATGCCTTTTACTTCCGAGGCGAGTCTAGACGTACTACATGTAACCGAACAAAGCCGAAAATTTACTCTTCAATAAGCACAGCAACACACACATCCGTGTGGGTGTGTGTTGCTGTGTGGGCCCCACGCATGTTTTTATGAATGTTTCGATTTGGTTTCGATTCTCATGTATTACATCTAGTGTTTTCTACTTCCACGATTTCTCCTCTTCTATTGGAGTTCTGCTACTATTGCATTGCGCAACCACTTCTTGTGTGTAGGCGTTCCACTCAAAGGAGCAAGCAATACTATTCTTTCTTGAATTAAACAACCCATAATTGTATGATCATACCAGAGGAGAGAACTGCCACAAGAGAGAGCAAGTTTCCTTACCGACCTGGGCAGCCAGGATGATAAACATGATCCTGCAAAATCTTTTCTAATTCGCAAATACACACACTTTGTCCAAGGATGTTTTATGCCCTAATAAAAATGATCCAATTTTGGAGGTGCTGTACAACTGAGTAATGCTTCCTCGACTGCGGCAGCCATCAATCTCAGCTCAAACATCAGCTCGTGGGGCGAGCAACCTACAAATAAACAGGTATACACCACCACCCTCCACGAGATAGCACGATTACGGAGACATCGCGGTGTCCTCCGTTGATGTGACCATTTGGGTGTCTGCTTCATCAGCCGTCATGCTCCTTGTTTGATTTCGCAGGGTGTACCCTAGACAGATTATACCATATACTATAGTGTCAGACTTTTACAACGAAGAATAACTCCTTTGTTCGAGAAGGCGGTCGTCTAAGCGCTGTAGAGTTACCCATATACCGCCTAAGTGCCCGCTTAGGCTGCTTATACGGGTGCCTAGGCGCTAGGCGGCCCTCGAACACTGCTAAATTCAAGGTTTACAATTGATCTTACCAAATATAGAATCAATTGAAGGCCGGCTTGGTGATGTACTCCGCGTATGATCTGAGGACAATGTCCAATTATAAGAATGTAGGAAATGATAACTTGGATGACAAATACGGAACAGCAGGCATGCATTTCATATCCAAGTTCAAGTTGGCCAATAACTTGCCTGATGAATTACGCAGTGCTTTGATAGCGTCAAAGTTCTTGTACGTGTAGCCAACAAAATTAAGATCTTTGGGCGTAAGAAGTAACTGCTGTATAAGTATGAGGAACAACTTATTTTATTCGTGTTTCCTTGAGCATGAAAAAATCATGATCTAACAACAATAAGATGGAACAGAACAGAGGAAAAGGGGTCATAACCTTCCGTGAGGATCCAGAGCCAGATTTTACAGGTGTTGGGGGATCAATCTGCACCGACTAATTAAGACGAAAAAGGTAGAACTTATCAAAAAAAAAGATAACAATGTAGAATTTAGAAAGAAACAAAAATATAATGAAATTAAATAAAAGCTGATAAACCACATCAAGAACTGCAAGTTTCACACAAAATATATAAGAAAAAAGACAAGTGTATAACTGATAACATAGAAAAAAAAAGGCTCATGGAATCCAGCTTGTGGTCTGAAGGCCTCCAACGACATAGGATCCCGGTAGATTTCATGCGTGAGAAATACTTTTATAAGAATCAAATGTATTGTTATATTGAAAGGAGGATAAAGAACTGGTTAACTACCATTAGTAAACATATATCCCACACTTTTCCGGCATCTCATGACGATGCATCAGCATATAGGAAAAGAGAGTAGTGTTGCTCTCTCTAGACTAGATTTAATGAAAAATGAACCAAAGATATTGTCTTGCTGTAAGTGGTCCCAACAGTTGCACCGGTTGACATTAGGGGCACAAACCACAATAAAACATTGAGATGAGAGCGTACTTCATCAAAGTTCATAAAGTTCTGTGTATCCAGCTCTCCATTAACTTCCGGTTTAAAGGCTGCATCCATTTCGTACAATTTATCCCAGTGAACACCCATAAACCAAGGATGAGCCTGTATGAAACAACATATATTTTCGTGAATGGATGAAAATTCAAGGCAGGGAGACCCAGCAAGGTGCAAGTTTTGTGCACTGCTACCTTAATCTGAGCTGCTCCTCCGGTTCCAAGTCTATGCTCCACATCACAAAGAAGTTTGCATATTAAATCTCTAGCGTCAAGACTCAATTTAGGTTCTTCAGGAAACCTGAGGTGATTTCTCCAATGAACAATCTGGCAAATTAGGAAGCATAATGAGTGCCACACTGAATTTTGTACAGGTATATAATATATGTCGCAATTCAATTCCCTATCCAAACACAGACAAATAGCTTATGAGTGATGAACCAGTAAAAGAACTTATTACTGCTGATATCCAGTGCTCGAATCTCCATCAAATTAATAAAATGTACCCATTAAGCTTCTTGATTCTTGGTAATGTACTTGGAACAGTTATCATAGTCCACATGTGATGTTTGCAAATACGATACTACATTGAATTGAAGAAAATAGGCAGATATACCTTCCGGCAGGTGGTCATGGGATCATCAGAATAGAAGGGAGGGTATCCCACCAGCATTTCATACATAATCGCACCGAGTGACCACCTGTGCAGTTGTGAGATCATAAATATAACGGATGTAATTTGGTGCAATAAGGCTAGCATCTTCCTTTCATCTTTTGATATCCCAAGGATAATTTTTTACAATAAACAGCAAAGTAGAAGTTGGCAGAATACAAGGATAATTTTTTACAATATATCACGACATAGAAGTTGATTATGGTAAACCAAGAAATGAATGGAAGTCTAATCGATGTTAAAGAATGAAAATAAGACTTGAACTCACCAGTCACACTCCATACCATAACCCTTTTTCAACAACACTTCTGGGGCAATATAGTCAGGAGTACCGACAGTTGAAAATGCCTTCAGGGAAGTATTTGTTCGGATGATTAAATTATGCACGAACTGTAAAGCTACGTAAAGAGTTGCTCAACCAACAGAAGACAGACATCCAACAAGAAAAAAATATATATTTTATTACCAACTTTCTCCTGTTCATCTGCCAGTGATGAAGTTGTTCGCGAGGACTTCTCCAATTACTACTACTTTTAGCATTTGCAAACCGGCCATCTATATCCATAGGTTCCCTCATACATTCATCATCCAAAGCCTCATTTTCATTCACAGTGGATAGAGTCCTACAGTCAAGTGGCTTGCAGAGACCGAAATCAGAGAGCTTCATATGACCATCCTTGTCCAAAAGAAGGTTGTCAGGCTTAATATCCCTAAGGATAAAACCAACAAAAATAGAAGAAATGGCAAAGAAGATATGTCAGTCCTGTGCAACAGTAAAAAGAGCCTAATATTCAGAAGAGAGGTCACCAGAGCCCTAATAAATTGAGAATTTATCACCCACCTATGGATATAATTGTGCTTGTGAATGGACTCAATGGCAAGTACACTTTGAGCAATGTAAAATCTAGCCACACTTTCAGAAAGGGTATCTTCTCTCATCAGCAGAGTCATCATGTCACCACCAGGGAGATATTCCATTATAAGATATAAGTAATCTTCATCTTGAAAAGAGTAATACAATTTAACTATGCAATGGCTGGCCACTTCTGCTAATAAGTTTCTCTCTGCTTTAACATGTTCAACCTACAATGTGGTACATTTATGAGTTATGATGCTGATAGTGAAAATGAATTTCACGATGCATAACAAAATCTCACTGAGTGGCAGAATCTCTTAAATTGATTGAGAAAACAATGTAAAAGTAAAATACATTATATAATTCTCATTAATACACAACCTGCCCTCTGGACAGCATTTCTAGTTTCTTCAATTTCTTCATAGCATATATATTTCCTGATTTCTTTTCCCGGCATAAACGAACCTGAATATTTCAATTTTATCAGAAAGCTGGACAAAAATAAATTGTTTATTCAGTGCAAAGACCTGATTAACACATAATGAAAGCCTAATAAATAGTAGATGATAGTTTTGGGGGATTGGTGGCAAAGTTTTCACGACAAATTTAACAGGATGTTTGGGAAGAATATTTGAGATGGTGAATGCATTATGATTTATCTGTACCGACATGGAAGAAGATAAATTGCATCTAAGTATGACCAACCTCGCCATAGGCCCCCCGGCCTATGATGGTTAGAAGTTCAAAGTCATCTACACATATCTTGTTCCTTCTCAACCTCATAAACTCTGTTTCTTTTCGCTCTAAATCTTTGATTAGATTTATTTGTTCCTCCTTTGATACATCTGAAGATGCCAACTTTCTTTCCAAAATCCATCGCCTGCAGTAAAAAGCAAACTCAATGCATTTCCCGTAATCAAAATAGGTAGCAGTAAGTAAATATGATAAACACAAGAGTCTGCTTCAACAATATAAAGGTTGATGGAATATTGCCATCTGAATCAGAATGTTATGAGCGCTGAAGGATCACGAACAGACTCTTTTAACTTTCTGACTGAAGGTAAAGCTGGTTATATGTGAACAATTCTACCATGAAATGGAATCTTTTTTATGCTTTTTCAAGGAGTTTTGACAGTTAACTGAAAGTATGATCAACTAGTGTCTTAAAATTCACTAAATAGTAACTGAAGCATAACTTAACACAACAATGTCATAGCAATGTCATTTTGTAAATATTAATAAGCAGCCGTTCCAGACAACCTAATATGCAACTTCAAATGTCAAAGAGGGTTGGCCTAGTGGTTATGTGATTGACAATTGCATTCACAGGTCACGGGTTCAAATCCCTCAATGACGTTACCTATCAAAAAAAAATATGCAACTTCAAATTTTAACTCTAACGACATGTTGTCCCAAAGAACTTAAGTCATACTCCAACCAACAACAAGATTTAGATCATGAAACTTCATCACCAGAATCCTACTCTGAAGGAGATGTAACCTTAAAACTTTTTTCTAATCCGACATACTTTGCACCTTAAAGCTTCTTAATTGCTCTCCTATTCACGGTTCTATTGATCACAAGAGTAAACACCAGCAATCATGGCCCGACAATAATCTCTACCCCTAAATCGAGAATATAACACCTACCTGTCGGAAAAAATCAATAGTTAACTGATGCGGCCTGGCAATATTTCTACAAGCATTCATGCACTATCATTAGTTGAAGTTATTTATCATCGTCCTGGACTCTGCCATCTATATTAGCAATTTAAATGTTTCTAATCTAATCTCACTCATATCATACCTCCAAGATCCTAATCATACAAAATCACCCCACCCAACCCCGAGCCTTCAGACATCACTAGAAATACAAGTCACTCATGCACGCTGTGTACTGCTCACTTATAGTAAGTAAACAGTAGTCTCAACTGACTTTCATAACCTAAATTCTGGAGGTCATGTTCATCAGCTAAATAAATATTAACAGAAATGAAAGCAAATAGTAGATCTCGTCAATTACCAGGTTGAATCGTAATTAACAGAAATCAATCCAACTCTACTTCAACCTAATTTGAAGTCAAAAAATATCCACAAAACACGACTACAGGAATTACCGAGCTCGCCATTGGTAGGCCAGTCAATCCGAAAAATACCTTTCTTTCCTTTCCTGGATGCTTTTCATCTGGTTTTTGTAGTGATTTTCTATGTACTGCTTGGCAGCAGCGACCTTTTCCAGCGTCAAGCTCGAACCTAGAACCTCTTCTTCGTTATGGACTTCTCCTTCCATTTTTGTTCGGCTCGCTCTTCCCTCTGGATTTCCGCGAAATTTTAGGCAGCTGTATTGTCAAAAAAGTTTGTAAGAAATATTTATGTACAGTCACATTCACTCCCATGTCCAGTAGTTTTTTAATTTTAGACTAGAGCAAAGCTAGGCATACTACAATTCCACCGAATTTGAAGGAAATGATCAAATTGTCCCTTCCACTGAGCATAGCAATACACTCGAACTAGGGGTAGTGTTGTCATTTTCTTGAATTTCGATTTAATGTTCGGTCGGATTGTAGTACACAGAGGGTTTTCGTTTTAGACTATCTATTAAATTTGTTGTCTAAATTGAGAAAACTAAAATCACAAAATTTTGTAATGGTTCCAATTAAGGCGGTAAACGTATCGAGCTTCAACGAATAAGCCATGTTCAAGCTCTGTTTGTTAAATTTAACGTACGAACTGGCCTTGTTTGTTAAGCTTAACGATCAAAACTTCGTGTTAGACCTCTGTTTGTTAAGGTTCACGAACAGTTTGCGAACAAGCTCGCTAACGAGATGATTTGCGTTCGTTCATGTTCGACTCGTTTATGTGTTCGTTACATGTTCGAGATCATTCGTTTTGCATTAACGAATAATAAAAATAATGATAAGTAAGGATTGATAGATACTTTCACCATCATTTAATGGTTCATTCAAATAAAAACAATCATTTTTATAGGTAAATAAATGTGTATGTATGAATACATTGCAATCACTTTAAACGGAAATCAATGTAACTGCTCTGGGTTGTTTAATATGGTATCAAACATAATCGAAATCAATTTAAAATTTTAAGCCCTTTATCATAATATACAAAAATAAAGCTATCATACAAAAAATAAAATGATAATACAAAAAACGTTGTTTAACATACCAAGATCGAACGAATAAATCAATGTTCGATCTCTGTTTGATAAAGTTAATGAACAAACCAAGCTACTTTGTTAAGCTTAACAAACCGAGCTGGTTTTAGGTCAGTATGTTCTGTTTTTGAAGTTAATAGGAAGTTTTGGAGCTTACCTGAGAACAAGTAAGCTTTAAGTGTGAGGATTTGATCAAAGATACTTTGTACCCCTTAATCAAGTACTTTATCACCCTTACCTATTATGTTTTGATTTATATTGAGTCTCACATCCATTATAAACTTGTTTGCTGGAAGTATGAAATTTTGGACTCAAGTTCAAAAGTTTGCCAAGTTCAAAGACTTTTGAGAAGAAGAAGGAAGAAGGTGCACTTTTCCCTATCTTGAAGCCATAGTTTTTCCTCTCAAATCCATTCAAGGTGTTTTCTGAGCTTATATCTACATCATAGACCTTATATTAGTTAGAGAAGTGAAGCACAACTCATTCATGGATGAGGCAAAAGGAAGAACTCAAGGATAACATGAAGAATTTAGGTTAAGTACTTGAAGAAAAACAGTATTATCAACCATTTCTGAAGGCATGATCCGAGATCATGGATAGCAAGGGAAGTTGCAAAGTTTCACTAAGAATAACCCAAGGGAAAGCTGTCAAGCTATTGTCTTGAGGTCTGAGAGAGAAATTGAAGAACTTGTACTTCCACCATCAGTGGTGGTGCCATCAAGAACTAAAGAAGAAGAAGAGGTGATAGATGAAAACAAAAGGATCAAAGCTAAGCATAGGCTAAAAAAGAAGGAGAAGTGGGAGAACAGCAAGAGCTCACTGATAAGATTATGAGGCAGCTGCCATACCCACAAAGATTTCAGAAAGACCACTTAAAGCAACAGTTCAAGAAATTCACCAATATTTTCAAGAAGTTGCACATAAACATTTCTTCCGTCGATGCATTGGAGAAGATGCCCATCTATGCAAAATTCATGAAGGATATCCTAACAAAAAATAGAAAAATTGAGGATGAATGGACCATTCCCTTAATTGCTGAATGCTCAGCAATTTTGAGCCGCCAGAATCCATCCATTCCACCGAAGCTATCTGATCCACGAAGCTTCACAGTACCTTGTACTATTGGAGAGCAGACTTTTGCCCGAGCATTGTGTGATTTGGGAGCCAACATCAATCTGATGCCCGATTCTATCTCTCAAAAACATGGTTTTGGAGAGCCTCAAGCGAGATAAATCGCAATCCAGCTTGCGGATAAGTCCTTGAAAAGGCCAAGAGGTATTGTTGAAGATGTTCTTGTTAAGGTTGACAAGTTTATTTTTTCTGTGGACTTTGTTATCTTAGATATGATGCAGGACCAGGGTGTACTTATCATACTTGGAAGACCATTCTTGATGACAGGAGGGGCACTGATAAATATGCAGAAAGGAGAGTGGAAGTTGTGGATTGAGAATGAAGAGGTGTGCTTCAAGGTTTACCCTTCCATGAAGATGTCTGTTGATTATTTGGAGGAAGCTGAGCATTGCTATGCTGTGGAGACAAGCCAGGAGTCACTTTCTGAGGAGTTAGGGTGTATCCAAGAAACTTTGATCACCTATCTGACCACCAAAAATGTAGAAGTTCTTCAAGGGCAAGCTGTAGAATAATGTGCAGTGTGGATGAAGAAACACATGAGCTGTGATCCAAGAAAGATTGAACCCTTAGAAGAGCAACCTCCTCCTCAGTAGAGTTCTTTCATACAGCCTCCAAAGCTTGATTTGAAGCCCCTTCCTAATCATTTGAAGTACTCTTTTCTTGGAGAAGGAGCAAGCTTACCTGTGATCATCATCAATCAAGAATTGAGTGAGGAACAAGAAGCTACATTGTTGAGTGTTCTCAAGGAACACAAAGGAGCTATTCGCTAGACACTAGCTGACGTCAAAGGAATTCGCTGGACACTAGCTGACGTCAAAGGAATCTCTCCAGCCTTGTGTATGCACAAAATTCTCGTGGAAGATAACAGCAAACCTGTGATAGCTGCACAAAGGAGAATGACCCCAGTGATGAAGGAAGTAGTGAAGAAAGATGTGCTGAAATGGCTTGATGCTGGAGTGATCTACCCAATATCTGATAGCACATGGATCAGTCCTGTGCAGTGTGTACCCAAGAAGGGTGGACTCACAGCCAGTGTTTGAGAAAGCACAATGCGGACCCTTGGCGGCCAGGGGCCGCTCAATACCTATGCGACCTAGGCGCCTCTCTAAGCGGACTTTTAAGCGGCCTAAGCAGTAATTCGAGCAAGGCGGAGGGTAATATCCTAGCGCTTAGGCAGCGCCTAAGCGGCCTAGGTGGCCTACTTCTCGAACAGAGCTCACAGCACAGATGAATGAAAATGAGGAGTTGATTGTCACAAGACCAGTCACTGGCTGGAGAATATGCATGGACTATCGTGAGTTGAATAAGGCAACGAGGAAGGACCACTATACCCTACCTTTTGTTGATCAAATGTTGGATAGACTCTCTAGACACGAGTTATATAGCTACCATGATGGCTATAGTGGGTACAATCAGATCAGTGTGGCTCCTGAGGATCAAGAGAAGACTATATTCACATGCCCTTTTGATACTTTTGCATTTAGAAGAATGCTCTTTGGACTCTAACTTGCGGTGCCACACACAAGAAGACGACCACATCTAGAGTTTAGTTGGGCCAATGCTTCAACTATGTTTATGAATTGGCCGTCCTTGGGGTATTACCCCTAACCTGCCTTTAAGTTGGTTAGACTAGTTCCTTGACCATATGGCTAGTTATACATGGGTTCTGTGGTTCTAGATTAGCAAGAGTTGGTTATTTAGTGAGTAGAATCAGTCACTAGCAGTTTAGGAAGGCAACACACCACAGCCTTGAGTCATCTCTCTATTCTGTATCCTATCTTCGTCTATGTTGCTAGTTTGGATCAAGTGTCTTATAACATTTGTTCTACACTCGTTTAGCTTTCCATTGCACTTGGTTTCAATTAATTCTGTTTAGTAGATTAAAAGATACATTTATCAAAATATTTGGTTACTATGCTGGTTATTGTGAATTGGATGCATCTGTAGGAGTCCCTCTCTGTGGACCATAACCCTTGCTCTATAGCATTGTACTATAACTTGACCGTGTACATTTTGAATGCATTAAAATACTACTCTACAACATGAGATCCATATAGGCCAACAAACGCATAAATGAACAACTCGTCTTACATATTTCAACGTGCTGCCACTTTTTACCTTCCGCCAATGATTCAGTCTCAGTGGAATTGCTATTATAGCAGATGGTATTTCACATATATTCTCAAAATGGGACCAAACTTCACATGCCAACTCCCCATAGGAAAAACGATGTTCTGTTGATTTCTCTTGAGGCTTTAGTTTGCGGCAGCAACACTTAGAAACAATCAATATTTCAAATCGTCGAATTTTCTCATCAACCAGAAGTGTATTATGCAATACTCTCCGCATTAATAAACTAATCTTCAGCGGAACTCTCTCGTCCCAGATATGCTTAAAATCTTCCAAGGTGATGCTTTATTCCGTATCAGCTCCCATGCAGCTTTAAATGAGACAACTTCATCCAAAGCTGGCTCCCATATACTTTTATCTGTCTGATATATAGCTGGAACTGATAGAATTTGATGCTTTGCAGCAGCGGGTAACCATTGTCTGTTTAGATAAAAATCTGTCATTGTTGTATTCTGAGAATCTTGTGGCATCAGGAGGCACAGGGAACCATCAGGAGACCACTTGTCCCGTCACATACTAATTTTGGATCCATCTCCAATGAACCAAAACGTATTTGCAAGCATATAGGACCTGATAGCAATAAATCTTTGCCAGATATGTGAACTTTGATTACCACAACAACTCGAAAACACACACAAGTTCCGTGTTACAAAACGAACAATGGTAAATTACTACATATAGTTACTATTCACTATGTAATTCACCATATTGCACCCAAAAAGGATGGCACCGTAACTAAATTAACGCCTACGACGGGATCAGATGGCACATCCAAAGAAATCTAGCCCGACCCATTATTCGAGTCTCGGTGCTGTTGAAGAGATAGCCCAGCCCATTAATCGGGTCTGGGGCCGCCCTGCCCATGCCCGTGAGTCATTGGGCTTTCAATGAATCGAGCCCACATCTCGTGGGTCTCGTGTGTGTGGGTGCGCGTGCGGGAATTAATTTGGTAGGAATGTGGATTATTCTCATAAAAACCTTAGGCCCAAGGTGATTTGATTCTAACTCACATTCCTATTTAAACTTATATTTCGTCTCTTCCCAAAACGGTGTGGGACACTTTCTTAATACTCACTCTCAAGTCCGACTAGTCATGTCCTGTCGGACTTGAACACCCACATTCTTATTTAAGCCTATAACAACATCAATTTGTTCTGATCTCAATTACGTCGTTGCACATAAATGTCCATAGAACGGATTTAGGGAGTATACAGTGGAAAAAGAATTGTATAGTGTGCAGTGCCCTTGTGGCACTGGGGGATTAGCCGGTCAACGAGTCCGCGCAAAAGTGTAAAACACTGATCTACCTGCCACACCAATCTCACGGTGCTACCTAAACACCGCACACTATACAATTTTTTTTTTCCATGATACGTCCCTTAAACCTCCTATGGAACCGTCAGCTTTACAATCATCATGTTACTGTTTTCCATTGCTTTACCATCAAATCAATAGCCCATGTCACACCCCACAATACCTGTATTCTGCTTAGTAATAAAATTAGTTGTTACCCCACCACTAACCTCGTGCTTCCGTCTGATAATTATAACCACCACCATTCCCATTAAACCCCAATATAATAATAATAATAGTAACAAATTATCATTAATATTGAAGAACACTTTCTTTATATTTCAGGCCCTCCCATCAAAGACAATGCATCAGCCACCACCATCGCTTACGTTCTTCATATTCCCAGAACATGGAAGCAGTTATTCATCATCTGGCAGATTCCTTAAGAAGCACCCCTATTTCATCAACCATAATCACAATTCTAGCTTTGTTAACTGGAGCTCTGTGTTATTTTTATAGTCCTTATTGGAAAGTCAGACGAGTGCCCGGTCCACCGGCAATACCTTTACTCGGCCACCTTCCTTTGCTTGCGAAGCATGGCCCTGAGCTATTCTCAATTCTTGCCAGACGATATGGACCGATTTTCAGGTCTGTCTTTCTTCAATTCCTCTGCTTCATGCTAAAGAATCAACAAGTGATGAAGATGTTGATTGTTAATGTGGAAGAAAACAGGTTCCACATGGGCAGGCAGCCTCTGGTGATCATAGCAGATGCAGAGCTCTGCAGGGATGTTGGTATAAGAAAGTTCAAGTACTTTTCAAACAGGAGCATACCTTCTCCAATTGAAGCATCACCGCTTCACAAAAAGGGACTATTTTGGACCAAGTAAGATTGATTTCAACTCCACACTCCCATAATATTTGTTTGTTTGTTTTCATATATGTTCGGGAATGCGTGGCCTTGTTAGAAAGTCAACTCGTCTCTCTGTAGGCTCGGGCCTCGTGTGCGCAGATGCGTGTATGCGGGCCAACTTAAATAGGTGGATGTGAGCTACTCTGATTAAAACCTTGAGCCCAATGTGATAGATTGTACCACAACATTGCTATTTAAGTTGGTTGATAATTATTTCACTAATCGATGTGGAACAAATTCCCAACACTCCCCCACAAATCCAAATAGGTAAACCCTGTTGGACTTGGATAACAATGTCCACCTCCATGGGCACCCCACCCATAGGTACAACACTCCGGACCCCCCTCCGGAAATAAACTTGGACATCAGACCGTCCGCTCTGATATCATATTAGAAAGCTGACCCAGCTCTCTTTAGGCTCAGACCTCGTGTGCGCAGGTGCGTGTATGGGGTCAACTTAAATAGATGAATGTGAGTCATTCTCATTAAAATTTTAAGTCCAAAATGATAAATTATAGCACCACATTTCTATTTATATTGGTTGATAATTATGCCTACCCGGCCTAGATGATGCCTAGCCGTTGTGCAATCGCGCTCACAGGCTAAGCGACCTAGTGTTTTCTCGAAAGTTTTCACTCACAGAATGAGAAAGAAACTTTGCAGGGACTCAAGATGGTCTACGATGCGAAACGCAATCCTATCCTTTCACCAGCCGTCTCACCTCGCAGAGTTGATTCCCACAATGCAAGAGCTGATCGAGTCTGCCACACAGAATCTTGAGGATCCAGAAATACCCTTTTCTGATCTCTCACTCAAATTAGCTACAGATGTAATCGGACAAGCTGCATTTGGAGTGGATTTCAGGCTATCCAAGAAGAACTCAGACAAGGATTCAGTTAAAGATGAAGTCCAAGATTTCATCAACCAACATATATACTCCACGACTCAATTAAAGATGGATTTATCCGGGTCATTTTCCATCATTCTAGGCCTCCTCTTTCCATTGCTCCAAGAGCCCTTTCGTCAGATTCTCAAAAGATTACCTGGAACCATGGATTGGAAAGTTGATCGGACGAACAGGAACTTGAGCAACCGGCTCGATGAGATTGTTCGCAGCAGAATGAAAGAAAAGGAACATGGTGGCTCAAAGGATTTCTTGTCTCATATACTGAATGCCAGGGAATCCGAAAATGTCTTCACACCAGATTATGCAAGTGCAGTTACTTATGAGCACCTGCTTGCAGGATCCGCAACGACATCATTTACATTGTCCAGTGCTGTGTATCTGGTTGCTTGCCATCCGGAGATTGAGAGGAAATTGCTGGAGGAGATCGACTCATTTGGTCCTTGTCATCAGATGCCTTCAGCTTATGATCTTCAACACAAGTTCACGTATCTTGATCAGGCAGGTTTTATGTTCCAATGAGATGATCTCATTATGAAAGGCTTCTGGAGATAGAATCTCACTGTGTGCATCTTCAACTCTAAGTGCAGGTGATTAAAGAAGCAATGAGGTTTTACACGGCGTCTCCTTTAATTGCTAGAGAAACATCGGCGGAAGTTGAAATTGGGGGCTATGTCCTTCCAAAGGTATAAACTGAGCAACTGGTTTTCATCTCGAAAAAGTACTCGACAAAGCGTTGGGCGGTCCCTATACGCTTAGGCCCCATTTTGTACATTGGTCTAGACGCTGGCTTAAGCGCCCCTAAGCATGTGCTTAGATGCCATTCGGGCGAAGTAGAGGGAAATCACCCAATGCCTATACGAACTAGGCAATCTACTTCTCGAACATGTTCATTTGCTCAAGTTAAGAGAACTAATGATTTTTGGGTGGGTTTCGCAGGGCACATGGGTGTGGCTAGCTCTTGGTGTTCTGGCTAAAGATGCTGAAAATTTTCCAGAGCCGGACAAATTTAAGCCGGAGAGATTTGATCCCTACTGCGAAGAGGAACAGAGAAGACATCCATATGCTCACATTCCATTTGGATTAGGTCCTCGAGCATGCATCGGACAGAAATTCTCACTGCAAGAAATCAAACTCGCAATGATTCATCTGTACAGAAGCTATGTTTTCAGGCATTCTCCAAACATGGAGAATCCTGTAGAACTTGAGTATGGTATAGTACTTAATTTTAAACATGGTGTAAAGGTTGAAGGAATTAGGCGTGCTTGAAAGAATAAGAGAGTTTTTATTATCCAGATTCCAGCCATGCTTACTAAATAACTATCGTCCAGACCGATAATCTTGGCCATTGGATTTGAATCAATTATTGTACAGTAATTTAATCTAAAGATCCAAATTATCAATCTCATTTGCGATCTGACATAGGAGTCTCAGGGTGAAGACTTTCCATAGGAATAAAGCATTTCAGTGATCCAAAACCAAAACTTTCCAGCTTCACAGATACAGAAATCAAATCATGCCCCATGTCCAGTGTTTAAGAAGACACATTTGATCCAAGCTCTAACCACAATAACAACAAAGTGTTGTAAAAATTCAAGACGTGCAGCAAGGATAATTATCTCTATCATTCAAGTTCCTCGAGTACCTTTCCATTCTGTTTGGTTGGCAGAGAGGCCTAGAAGCATGAGGATCATAGGCACAGTTGCTCCTTGATTCGCCGTTACTCAACGCAATCGATTTCTGCAGAAACTGTGATTCATCCATCGTCTGCCTTTGAGTTCTCAAGCTCTTTTGCTTGGCCCTGGTTGCTTCAGTCATGTTCATGTAGTTCGGCATTTTGCAGTTGTACTCATCAGTTCTTTCAGAAGAAGCAGTTCTTCGGGATAACGGAGTCGTGTTTGTGAAAATGGAAGATGAAGCTGAGCTATCTTCATGCCTCAAGTCAGAACTCGGGCTAGAGGATGAGTTGGTTGCAAGAAATGGCTTGGCTGACACACGTTTGGAGACGTTGTTCTTCCTGACATTCACTGTATTCGGCACGGAAAATCTACGTGGATTTCCCTTCATAAGCCCACCATAGATTTTTGGTTGAGTTCTATCAGCAGCAGGTTCAGTAGTGTTCTTCTCCATCAATCTATTTTCCCAAGGTTTTGCTGCCATCCATCTCTCAAGCCAGCTC
>JAOYMZ010083504.1:0-11284 GCA_025802335.1 Pinguicula primuliflora
CTATGGATGTAGAGTCAAGGGGAGATTTGTTAGAATATGACTCTAATTAGGACTCTATTTATTTGTGCCTATAAATAAGGTCTCATGTACTTGTACTCATTATGACAGTTCATAATAGAATTGTTTTCCCGTTGATTTTTTTACTCTCTACATTGGAGAGGTTTTTTCCACGTTAATTCCTGCGTCTCTTTTTCTCTAAACCCTAACAAGATAAATGAAGCATTCGGAATCTGATGGCTGTATTGTGATTTTATGGACTTGATTTGGACTTTGAACTTTGTAACATGGCGTATTTTGTTTTTGAGTATGAACTATCTCTGTTTTCAGCCGGACTTGATTTGGACTTTGAACTTTATGTGGACAATGCTACTTGTAGTGTACTTTGATGAATCTGATGGCTATATGGTGTAATGTGAAAATGGTTTGATGGATCATGTTACTGGTGAAAAACTGAAAATGCAGGCGTACTGCATACAAATACAAGTAACAGGTTATTGTGCTGAGAAAGAGTCTGCCGGTACTGTAGCGTACCGGTACCGGTTATGGTACCGTGTATGAGATCGGCCGGTACCGGCACAAAAGCCACCGGTATCAGAGTACCGGTACCGGCCACGATACCCAAAATGGGTACCGCGAGCTAACTGGTCGGGTACCGGTCCATGGTCTGACCGGTACCGTTAGACCGGTTGGACAGTCCTAACCTTCGGCCGCTACAGAATATTTTGTGTCAAAAAATTAGATACCTACTAATATTTTTGTATTAATATATATATAAGCTAGCACGGTAACGACTGCCACTTCTTCACAAAACGGCACTGCTCAAACTGATCCCGTCTGTCCCCGACTTTTCTGCGCAAATTCATCCTAGCCGTCTGCATTCTGCTTCACTAAACTGACGCTAAACGACGACTTGTAGTTTATTGTGCATTGATCCTGACCTTCCATTGAGTTTTCTGTTCAAACATCCTTACCGTCCGTTCCATTGATTTGTATAACGCTTGCTTTCTTGGGTTCGACATCCGCCTCCTCCCGCAGCGAAACCCTCCAGTTCGACGATACTGCATCTCGGCCGCACTTCTCCACCGTGCACTTCACCGTCTAATGTACGCTTCATTCGAATCATTCATGTTTTGTCACTTACGATTGTCCATATCGTCTACCCTTACAATTTGTATGACTTTGCTGTTCGATTTGTATGACTTTGTTGTTTCCTTTGTATGCTTAGTGTGTTTTATATGTATCGGAGGTCTTGAACGGAGGAGCATGGCAAATGAGGAAAAACTTCCCAATCGGAACCGAAAGGTATGAAATGATGTGGATTTTTTCGATGTCCGATCTGTGTTTTGGACTTTTCGTCTTCTGTTACATTTTGATCTATATTCCTCACGCACTTAATTTTTTGCCAAATGCAAAGGTATGCGCTTGGTATGCACTTAGTTTTTGAGTTATTTCCGTTGGGTTATTTTTGCACTGTACGAGTTATGCGCTTGGTATGAATATGAATTGTTCCTTCCAAGTTTTTCTTTGAACAGAAGATAATCGGATTTAATTATTTCTGTCATTTTTTCTCACGCACTTAATTTTGCTGATGATATGCTATTCGCTTACAGGAATTCAATTTGACGATTCTTTGACGATTCTGGATATGGTTGGTGTTGCCTTCAGTAAGCCGTAAGTTGTATTTTGCAATTGTTTCTTTGTGTGATTTGTAATTCATGTTTTCCCATTCACTTTCTTGCCATAGTTTTGGATCTGCTTCAATTATTTTCAGGTAAGGATGCAAGTTACGCTTTCAGATTTATGGCTTCCTTTAATTTTTTGTTCTGTAAATGGCATCCCATTAGGAAGAGAATTGCTTTTTCTCCTCTTTTGTTTGGTTTTGTACATTTGTGTTGTGTGGGTCGTTTCTTCCAGTTTGTTTTTGCCTCTTTTGTTTTTTTGTTTTGTTTTTTTTGCCAAAAACAGTAATCTTACACCCACTTTTAATCGTTTATGCTAAGTGTCGGTGTGCTCGTTGGTATTCTTTTAGGCATTACTACAGGGGTATGCTCAGGGGTTCCTGCTTGATTTGGTGGTTATTCAGGTTAGCCCCCCATTTTTTTTCCCAGGTATATGCAGTTGATGCTTGATTTGGTGGTTATTCAGGTTAGCCCCCCATTTTTGGTCCCAGGTTTTTTTTTGGATAGGTAATGTCGCAGAGGAGATTTGAACCCGTGACCTGTGAGTGCAATTGTCACTCCCATGACCACTAGGCCAACCCTCTTTGACATTTTTGGTCCGAGGTATTATAAGGTTTCGGTGCTT
The DNA here is from genome assembly GCA_025802335.1 of Pinguicula primuliflora. NCBI lineage: Eukaryota > Viridiplantae > Streptophyta > Magnoliopsida > Lamiales > Lentibulariaceae > Pinguicula > Pinguicula primuliflora. Next base: position 2,305 of record JAOYMZ010083504.1, read on the forward strand.
CTATTAAACTTGACTTCGAATACTATATCATTTTATTTTAATGTTCTACAATTTTTTTGTGCAATGCTCTATCTATCGTCGGAATCTGCTTAGTTGGTTGTCTTTGATGCAGCTTTTAAAGGTTCGGTGCTTCTATTGAACCTGTTCGGGTGCTCCTATTCAACCTGACTTCAGATTCTACGTGAGAAAGGGTAAGGAGAGAGCATATTTTGAATACTATTTCATTCTCTTTTCATGTTCTACCGTTTTTTTAATGACATTGATTGCTTTTCGGTTATGTTAGTTATTCCGATTTTTTGGAATTATTTGTCATGTTGATTCGATCATTCCACGGATTGCCGTCTACAAAAAAATGTGTTTCCGTATCTTTCTTTTGTTTGAATTATGACCGTTTGGTTGGTTGGATTGAGTGAAAGATCAAGTGCATTTGACAGTTTCCCTTTGTGTTAGAGCTAAGTTCATGATCTGGATTGTAAGTTTCAATTGACAGTAGGGACCCACTAGTAATTCACTTGAGTTGATAGTAAGTATTGTTCTTTTTTCATAAAGTTACTCTTGCTTATTGTCGTCTACAAAAAATGTAGTTACTCTATCCTCCATAAAGTTTAAGTTGCCGTTCATGTTATAGAAAATTCTTTCTTCTTTAGTTTGCGACGCAACTTATGGTAGATATAATTTGAGGAGTTTAGATTTGTGTATTCGGATAATTGTTCTTTGTTGTGTTTTCGGATTTCCTTCATATGAGTGAATGCTAAGTATTCCATTTTCGACCTGAAACAAAACTTTTATATATGAAATGCTAGATGTTCAGGTTATGCGTTTGTCTGTTGGCATTGAAGCATTGAGACCCGTGGCCTCAAGCCACGGGTAATACCCTAGGTAGTCAAAGATATTCCAAATATATGCATCCCTTTTCAAACTTGGGTTTGTTTTGGTTTTCTTCGGTTTAATGTTATTACGATGTAATCACTCCATGCTAATAAGCTGCTCTAATGTAGCTTTCAGTTCAACATTTCACGTGCAGTACGACATTCGTTCTTGGCCAAATGGGCTTTTCACCTGTTGCTGCAATTTTTTACATCCGGATTACAAGTGGGAGTTTACTTCTCTTTTTAGCTTTTTAATTTTTTGAATGCTATCAGAACCATATATTACCTGTGTAATGGTCTGGATAAAAAAAGATGTAGCCTTTTCTTATTAATATTCACTGGATTAAGGTGTTCCTTTTCTTAATTTTTCATAGTAACATTCACAAGATTCGTGTATTTCAAACATATTTTTATGCACTCATCTCATTTTTGCATTGTGCTTTCGCACCTGTGGTTAACCACGGCCAATACCCTAGTAAATATACAAAGTGACCGTTTACTATCAATTCCATATTTAGAATTAATTTATCATTAACTTTGATATTCAAACATTCTTTGCAGGAAATGTGTAGAATTTTTTTTTCCTGATGTTATATGCAGATTAAAATACCCTACATTCACACTTTTATTTATGGCCATTGGATTGGAATCAGACAATACAGATCAATCCAATATTTTTGCAGATCTTGGGATTGATCCGATTCATCATTAAATGTTGGATTAATCTAAATCGTCTGGTTTCAATCTAACGAACAGAACTATAAATCTCGGATATAACATTCTGAAGCATACAATTTTTGGAAATGGTTGTGTAAGTGGGTGTTTGCATTGGGTCTAAAAAAATAATATGTTTACTATGCATTACTATAATCTGACGTAAATTCAAAAAATTATTGAATTACACTTTTACTCCTCCATTCCTTTTGCCTTGAACATACTTTTACCATTAAATTGTTAGATACTGATACCAGTTCCATTGCCTAGAAAACATCTGAACAAAATACTTGAACAATGTCTACACGTATGAAGTTACAATGTCTGTGGTTGAATTTGCCAAGTCAGATCTTTGGCGTCTGATGAAACTGAAGCCAGAGGAGGCATGTGAAGTTTCCTCAAAAACCAGAGTACTGCACTGCTGGCAATGCTGTATGCAACTCCTGCTACCCCATCTATCTTTTCCTCATATTGCTCGTAGACGAAACATAAGGCGAACGAGAAGATCAGTGCTGCAATAGTTTCGGCAAGAGTAAAGGAATAGTATATCTAGAGTAATTTTCAAGTGCCGAATGGTGACACCCTACCGTGCCGAATATGCATCTTGGCCGTCGGATTACATAATAAAAACATTGCTATTAGATAATGCTATTTTTCTAAATAATATTACGGCGAAGCCGCCGCCGAAAAAATCTAAAATCTTATTTAAATGTTATAAACCCAAGAGCTAAATATAAACCCAAGGCTAAACCCTAAAAATCCAAGAGCTAAATCCTAAAAATCCAAAGGCTAAATTGTGATTGTGTCTCGACCGTCGGATCATCCGACGACCGAGGATGCATATTCGGCACGGTAGGGTGTTATTCAGCACCCTACCATTCGGCATTTGAAAATTTGTGAGTATATCTATCACCCGCAACTGCAAGATGATGGATGCATGGTATTGGTAGTAATGGAGAGAGGGTACTTCATACCTAACCCGAGTGCAGCAGTTAAATATGTAGGGATGATCAACTTGCAGATATACAGGAATATTGAAACCTGTAGAAGCAGCGGCAATGTTAGATCTGATGTGTGGAAGTATACTGAGAGGCAGAGCAAGATGTTCACAGATAAGTCTCCCTAAAGCTCAAAAAAGTGACCCGACAAACAAAGCCAAGCAGTAAAGAATGTCATCTACGATATGCGATTGCACTGAAAAATCACGAGGAAACTCTCTCTAAAAGCCAATTGAGGTGAAGTTTAACCCCAAAAGTAAAGATTAAGAATAGGTATCAACACTGTTAGGCATTTCAACTGTGAGAAATTTTCTAGTCCGGGACACTATGTGCCGGACCATCCCGAATTCTAATAGGATTTTAATCTGACGGTCAGAATTAAACACTCATTTAAATTAAGTGATCTATTCATGACCGTCGGATCAACAATGAATGGTGAGTATTAGAATTCGGGATGTAAGACAACCTGTGCAGCACATAGTGTCTCTGACTAGAAAATTTTCCTTTCAACTGTAGGCACTAAAGAACTTGCAAATTGTATTTACATCAAAATGCACACCCTGATGACTAAATGATAAAAGGGATAAATGAACAACTATTCACTTTTAAGGAGATATCAAATCACAAATTTAGCAATCAGCAGAAGTTTAAATCCTAAAATATTTGGTACAGCAATGCGGTTAGTACACAAAACTAGTAAGATGATTGCACTCATTCTCAATCCCCAATTAGCCAAAGGGAACAGATACATTACTGTAATTGCAGAGAATGGCTCCCAGATATACACAAGGGAATCAAGTAAGCAATGGACTGATAATATATCTTGATTTAATTTGAACCAATGAAGGATCAAAGCAGACAAAATTAAGGTAATATCTAAATCCAAGTCAAATAATCAGCAGGCAAATTTCAGATAGATGAAATAGATGATGAGGTAAGACGTTCAAAATATGTGGCAGATCGCAACAGCTCAGATTACAAAATATTTCAAATCAATATATACCTTGAAGAAAGTAGACCAATCTTCTCCCTGCGCAAGAGAGGTAACTAGATATGCCAGTTTATCCCAGATGTATTTCAGGGTGAAAAAATAACTTCTCATATCGACTTCTGAAACCTCAAAGCATGATGACGGCAATCTAGGAATTCTTGAGCTGTACCTGAAAAGGATATTAAGCCAACCAACCAACACGGTACTCATTAAAAACAATTATAAGAGCGAATTGCATATAAAATAAAAAATGACATAGTTTTGTCTTCCCTTATAGCATGTAGCCTCATTAGCACATCAAATTTATGGTGATCACCGCAGACTCAAAGATACATGATTGATCAAATGCAATAGACTTTTTACAGCAGTAAAGATCAAGGAAAACAGGCTATGACAGAACTTATATCTCCAGTAAGAAAAATTAGTACGATGAAGATCAAGATAGAAACGAGCAATGGTACTAATAGTAAAATCAAAAGTATGAGAACTTACCCTGTCAATGGTAAAAGGTAATGTACATAAAGTAACGTGGCAGTGAGCAGAAGTAGCTTAGCAGCAGATGACATGAAAGTTCGATCCGAGAGGAAAAACCAGTGATATAGGAGAGCAAGTAATACGAAACAGAAGAAGCTTTTCTTTTCATCTCTCCACAGCAAAATTTCTGCAACTGCAGCAGACAATAGAGTGTCAGCGGGTAGAAAATGGAGCACTTACTCAATCTTCCCAACGCTAAATCTATACTTTGTGCGCAATTTGCAATGAAGGGGAGCAAGTTCAAGTTTCAACTGTCATGGAAAATAATTTAATGAGAATATTAAAACCCTGAGAGTACATATATGTTGATCTCACTGAATATGCAAGCACTAACGAGTAAGTTAAAAAATAATGTTGAGAAAAATGGATTAATCAAATCATTGGATTCACAAAAACTCAAGCTATAGCGTCAATGAAGGACGTGAAGAGGTTAATAAATGGATACATACATCTACGACATGATTGAGATATAAACTAGTAAAAACAAAAACGTGGCTAACCCTTTCCACAGCCTAACAGCTTCTCCACTTTTGATGGTTCACTAGAGTCCCTGTACCGCATCATCGGCGAGTCAATTGCCAAATGTGAAAATGACTCAACCGTTAATCTCACAGCCTCCTGTGTCAAGCAACATTCTCCAGCTTAAGATGTTTATATAGAAAGAGAGACATATGTAGTCTTAATCTTGTAAGAGATGATAGGCTATGGAGTTCCAGAATCAACAATCAAGAAATCAATAATGCACGTATGCCCCATTAATTCCAAATAGATGATCTCATGAGACAAGTAAAACATAAAGAGCCGTCTGAGAGTTTATTTTCAGGAAAAAGTGGACCGGGCAGAAATCTTGACATGGATTAGGAATGGCCTAGATTAACTAAAACTAGATGACCCAAACAGTTTGGAAAACTCATAATGGTTACATTTTCAGACTATAGAGAATTTTTCTCCCGTATGTGCCTATAGACAGGAGAAATCATGCACACTACGCATGTATCTATAAAGATGGGAAACTATGTTTTCCGTAGTTCTCCTTTAAACAAAATTTAAAGCAAGTCAATCATTCTCAATAATAGAAGTCGAAGATGTATACATAAGTATGAAAGAAAGAGAGATGCCAATACCAAATTATGCATTTGATTTTTTCGGTCGCAAAGAACTAGGGACGAATTCTCTACCATCCAGAAGTTTTAGATGAGATACTATACTCATTAAAAATGCATTCATACCTACACCCAGAACCAGAGAATCTCTACAATCAAATCTTACTACCACCCATTTCTAAAATGAAGAAAAGTATTATGCGTGCAAGGGTGATAAAAAGCAATACACTGAGCAGGTGACCACGCAAGTGACAGTAATATCGTTCCACAGAATGAAACATTCAAGATTGTTTTTATAAATTATAGGTAACATTGTAACAATTTGGAGAATTGCTTCTCCTAGATTTTGATCCCTAAATTTCAAAATTGTGGGTTGCTCATCACTTGAGGTACACAGAATCAATAAACATTCAAGAACCTTTAACATGCTTTATGCGGTGTTTGCTGGCAACAAATTATCAGATGGCTTTTTGATGTATGCCCGATCGCTATTTCATTTGAAATTATTGTATAGTAAAGCCGGTTCACAGTTAACTTCCCTGAATTTTTTGGGATGCGGTTAAATAAGAGAATTCAAGATCAATCATACTGTACTAACCATATCAAATGAATCCTAAAGAAGTTAAGAAGTCAATCAACCTTAGTTCATTCTCATATCCTCCAAAATGGAGCATTTGTAAAGAGGCTAGCAGAGAACATCAAGGATAAAGACTTACTTCCATGGAGACCACTGGCGAGTAGTTAATATGCTTCTGAGATGCCGAACAGCTAAATGTCCGTGTGCGTGAAGCTAAAGCAACAATTTTAGAAATGGATATGCTACTATCAAGCTTTCTGGAGTCTGAATTTACATTCATCATTTTTATAAGAAACAGAATCCAATGAACTACCCACGCAGGAAGGTGGAAGGGAGACCTAAAACAAAGAAAAAGGACATGAACAACCAGTATTTTATGCACAAACCCCAAATAACAGCAGATATCAACAATCCATGGTGGATCAAACCTTGCAAACAATTGTTAAGTTTAACCGCAAAAAAATTGCTTATAATTTGACTATTCAAAGCAATTACAGATATTCGCAAACAATTGTACAATATACCAACAAACATCGCCAAGATATACTAATTACCATCTTCTGAATGTGGACAAAGAACAATATGAAACTAGGAAAGGACAAGCTTCATAGCTCATCAATATGTCCTTTTGCAAGATAAATGTGATGTAAAAAAAAAAAGATAAATGTGATGTAAGTTAAAAATTGAGGATAAATTTTAGTGAACTGGTGATGGGAATAATATCAAGGGCATGCCTTTCAGGCCATGTTTGATTGAAAGCAACAGATGGACATATCCTATACATTCCTGGATGTAGCTTGTCTGTAACCAAATGCACTTAAAAATGAAGCTGTCTATGAACTAGAAAGGAATATTTTTATATATACATATCAAAATAGATTTAAATACACAGGAACATGCGAATCATAATTCATAATACTGTGTATGACTGTAGGATATTTTCTTAGTCAATACAAAATGAAGAGATGATTTACAATTACAATTTAGTGTGTGACTGGAGAAGCAAGAACTAATTTCTCCACATGATTTTCATACCTCTTGTAGCCTAATCCCTCCAGCAAACGAGATGCAAATTCCCAGAACTCTATTGGCTCGAAATTAGTTATAAAAAACACCTACAGATTCATTGTGATATAACACTTTAACAGCATGAGAAAGAAGAAGGAACAACAAGTAGCACAACTTTTATAATACCTTTCCAGCCACAGAAGCGATCTGAGAACTTAAACATTCTTCAGCACGTATATGAGCATGGGCAACATTCTCCACATAGGTGAAGTCAGAGAGATTGCTCCCACTTCCTATAATAAACTGAAATGAGAAAGCCTATTACTAATTCAAAAACAGCATTAACTAGCTCAGTTATTAGTGCAGAATGCAACAAAAGAATTTCAGCGGAAGGCTCAATCAACTGCTTTCAGATAATGCAGTTAAAATCATACAAGATCAACAAATCTTCAGCTATGTACATAAAAAAAATCTTGAACCTTGGCCCAGGTGGATTTTGCAACATTCACGAGCACAGGTAAGAATTGTTCTCCAGGTCCAAATACATTGCACGGACGGAGTGCACATGTTGAAAGGCCATCAACATCATTTGCAAATAAGATGAGTGCCTCTGCTTGAGTTCTAAGGTCAGCCAAAACGTCCCAGAACTGTATGGTAGCATGTACAGATGGAAAGTTAGACCCCTTTGGCAGATGAAAAAGACAATTAACCTTGGAGTTCCAGTTAATAACATACTTGACCAGAATATGGCAACGACTCATCTCCATTGTGTATATCATGTGAATCATCAAATACTACATCCGCCGAGCTGTTGTATATTAATCGTTTAACTCTGCATTCCCGGCAAGCATTTATGACATTTTTGGCACCTACGGAAATGAAAGAGGAAGTGAAGCGCTAGATAGTGAAGTGCAGGAAGGTAAATCAACTCATCTTCTTGCTTTACCCAGAGATAAGAAATTACCTTGAACAACAAAATTGTAGCAGAAAAGGAAATCTTGTGGGAACGGATTCAAACAATCAGTATAAAATACAACTGAAACGCCTTTAATAGCTGCAAAGAAATAAAATAGCATCATACGGAAAGTATATGCAACAAGAGATGAACCAACTCATGACATTCCAAAATAAATCGCATCAAATAATGCAAAATGAGATCTGACACCTGGAGCGGGATCTGAAAAACAAAATTCGTACATCCACTTCACTAAGGCCTGTGTTGGACAAAAGTTGATATATATATTCACGTCACTACAAAACCCATGCTCAGCGAGAGTCGTCAAACCCTTGACTTCCTAACTCGCAAAATCAAGAACCCCGACAGACGCATGGATAAAGTACAGATACCACACATCTAACTACAAGATCGAATAAATTGTCATATAAGTACCTTCTATGATTTGGTTCTTCTGACGAACATCAACCTGAACGTAAGAGGCGCGGCCAGAAGCGAAGGCGTCAGCGAGAACTGACTCAGAGTGTTTGAGCTCCGGCGACTTGGAGGAATCTGCGACTCTTACGATCCAATTGCCAAGTCTCAGCAGTCTCGCCACCAATGCGCGGCCAATAAATCCCCTTCCGCCCAATACAGCGCAGGTTTTCAAATCTTCTTCCAAAATAACGTCTCCACCATTCTCGGCCTCCATTATCGAGAATCCACGAGCCGGAAGAATCCACGAGATCAGTGAGACGGTACTGGAGGGATCACGATTGAAACGGAAAGCATAAAGCAACCAGGGCCTGCGTAAATTAAGAAAAGACTCAGAAAAGAATTGGAAAAATGAAATTGTGCAGTAGCCGTGGGGTCCACCGAGGCGAAATTTTTTTTTCTATCCCTGTATTTTTAAACCACTTCCTAAATTATCTTGCCGGCAGGATTCGTGCGGATGCCGATGCCTTCCGCACGATCTCCTTAATGCATCCGCCATTCGCGTCCAGTTTCGCGCTATTGACTTGTGCGCAGCCACCCTTATATGAACTCACATCCTGATTTTTATTTAACTAAACTTACAAAACAGATATCATTCAAAGTATATATCTAGAAGCCTTCAACGCGGATTTAAAGTGCCGGGTTGAGCAGCTACTAGTAGTCTTCTTATTTTTCGGAGATATTTTTTGGTATTCAGTTTTGTGCATTTAAAATATTTAATATTTAATTTATATTAATTTATTTTTACTATTTTATG
>JAOYMZ010083515.1:0-11284 GCA_025802335.1 Pinguicula primuliflora
GAGACCTTCACCACCACGAAGACACAAGTTTAACACCCTACATAGGCAACAATAAGCTAATTGCAGTCAGGGCTGCCGTTCCAACAGTCCAACTCCAATGATTTCGCATGACATGGGTTATTAAATTCTCATAATCAGATTGTTTATTTTTTTAAGCCATCAGTTCACACACAAGCAGCTAGTACACTAAGCTATATTTATTTTTTAACTACCATGGATGTTAGACAACAGTGGAGGATGCTTGAAGCAACTATTTAAGTAGCCTTGCACGTTACAAGTAGTTAGAAAGTGGTGAGACTTAAGCTAACTCTTACAGCTACTAAAGTACAAATCTATAAATGTAATTATTTCAAAGAGGCATCAGGTGCAATTGTCATCTCCATGTCTTATATAAACAGAACGGCTAATTTACAATGTGGTTGACAAGAAAAAAATGAAGCAAATTAGATATGAGCATTTGCGACCAAAAAGAGATGCACAGCGATTAAAGAGTGACTAAATGGTAAAGTACTTAAACGGCCAAATTGTGTACAGCCCAGGAAAATATTTGGATCACATCTAAAGATGGTTGTTTTCATTGATGGCACTCACGCTAAATTCAGCTTTGAATTTTGATCTCGGAGAACAAACGAAGGCCGTCTGCTTGACTATATTTTTGACATGATATACTTAACAGAAAAGGTAAAGAAAGTAAGACTACAAATAACCTGCAGGTTTCACCAAGGCAAGGCATATCATCTAAAAGCAGTTGTTGGACCAAAACTCCAACCAATCCAACAATTTTGAAGGTGTAGGGGAATGGAGGAGAGGAATGTCATTTAAATAGGAGAGGACGCGCTAAAGCATTCAGCGCGAAAGGGGGCGGAAACCGGTGGAGGGAAACCCCGCGTTGGAGGCTTCAACGCCGCAGAACATTCTAGCAAGTAAAATGCCCTCACATGGCACATACAAAAATTGACCGCTATAATGTACAGATAAGTGTTGTCTATATGAGGATTTCTTACTTATAACCGATAATTTCATTTCGCATATCTTGATTAAGGTTTGCCCACCGGAGCGGAGCAAGAAATTAGATCTCCTGTGCATTTATTTTCCACCAACGGGATCAATTCTGATAGCTGATTTTGGTAATAACTATTCTATATTTATATAACTACAAAATGTTGCCTCCTTGATTATCTATCCCTACCAGGGCTTCTCACGTGTGGAGTGATGATTATTCCTTAAATACTGCAGCAACTTTTATTTTTTAACAATGTACAATTTCCTTTATCTTCATATGTGCAATATTATTGAATGGATCACAACAGGATATGGGAATGGGGACAGGCAGATAGAATTGAATGGAAAAGAAGAATTATTGTAACTCAAGATGATGTACAGATGAATAGGCATTTCTGTAGGAAGCCAGGCCTCCAAGGCCATGTTACCTTAATTTAATGGTTCAACTAATAGATAGTAAGAAGCATGATTGCATGATTGCATGAATAAGAAAATGGCCAAATCTCATTCAGATCTTAATATATATGTCTGTATAAAAAATGGCATGAGAAAAAAACACAAAAGTCAACAAGTGTCCGTGCATTTTGGGGATGTAGGGGCCCCAACCGCCACCCCTACCAACAAAACATGATCAGCCTAGTTCTACTGTTCCTCAGTGTCCAAAGTTAGGTTCCCTACCAATGTAGATATAAAAATTCTGTTCCCTCTGTCTCAGGCAACTCCTAATTTCTCTAACATGCACTTTCATGTTTAGCTAACATAGAGTTAGCAGTTCAAAACTTTAACAAGTCCAGGACCACACAGACCCTTCAGAATTACCACTTCATACCATCAGGTATCTCATACACAGTTCATTTATTTTGGGACAGGTAACCAACTTAACTGTAACTGCACAGGAAAGTGGTTAAAGAATCACAATCATAAATAGAACAAAATCACAATCACGGTTAAAGAATCACAATCATAAATAGAACAAAATCACAATCATGGTTGGCTGAGACGTAGCATGCACTGCAAGAAAGGCAGGGTGTGCAAGAAGGCAAGCAGATGTAGGAAACAAATACTTATATCGGTGCAGAACCCGGAGTAGCAGGCCGGTTTAATTTATCATTATTAATTCGCATTTACCACTAATTCTTATATACTGATGAGGAGAGTATATAATAATTTTTTTTTATTTCTACGACTATCAAAGGAGTATAGATGAATCAGATTTCAGAATATAAATGATAAAGCAGAAGGTAGAAAAGTAAATAACTCTCATTCTACCTCCAGATGAAGGAATATCTTGCTGATATTTACAAAATGAATAGGCAGCATGCCAATGAGGCAGCATTCCAAAAGGCGCTCGCCCCTGTTTATGACAGTTTATGATGAAATTTGAACTCTAAAATATTCGGATAAACTTGTTAGTTTTTTGTATTGTGCTTGATTGTGTGAAGAAAACTCCAATTATGTTTGGTTTGTGAATTTTGTTTGGAACTAACACACACAAAAAAAACAAATGCCGAGCGTTGGGGCTGCGCCAAGGCGGCCGAGGTGCTAGGCAGCCCTCGGCCGCCCCGCCTCCGCCTCCGCCTCCCACCTTTACGAACACTGGTTTTAAGTTAGCTTGCAAATGAAAGGGGTATACTTTATTTTCTTTTTCCTTTCCCTCTAACCAATCACATGTGTCTCAAACATAAAATCTATAAACCCTAAAATATATTTCGTGGCATGAAGAGGCGAGGCAACTATTAATCCACACAAACGCAGAAGATACCCATAATCATAGGCATCATTACATCAAATCTTGTATGGAAGCTTCAAATTACGAATTCGTGCACATGTGACCTGTAAAACTAGAAATCAAACTTTACCTATAAAAATCCGATCTAACATAAAATATATCCTTTCTTGTATGACATGAACGAATCAACAAACTATGAAATAAAAACTATAGGCCAATAAAACATCACAAATAAATTTCATTCTACATCGAAGATGACTGAAAAAAAAAACAGATAATAAAAAATAAAATATAAAATATAATAATATCTTAATTGCATGACATGCCGAAAAATAGATGAAACAATGACCTCACATGGCCAAATCAGTCGCAACGAGTGATGCATCAACTTCACTCTTCTCAATACTATTCGTAGCATCATCACAAGGAGATGAAAGATTTGAACTTGAGCATGTTGTTGAGTACATTTTGGTCCAAGCAAGCGGAAAAGCAGCACGAAAATCATGATTCCTGGATTTAAAGTTCAAACGAAATAGATAACGTGTGAGTTTGACGCCGAAATCATGATTCCTGGATTTGAAGTTCGAAGGAAATAGATAGGGTGTGAATCTGGCGCCGAGTGCGGCGGCGACGGCACGCACGCCGCCCGGTGATGGGATTCCTCGAATCATGAGATAGAAAATTATCGCGAACACAATTCCTCCTTCTGGGTGAAGCAGATGAGAAAGGAGAAGTTGCAGTCGAGTGAATCTTGGCAAACTGCGTGAAGTTGCAGTCTGATATTTCTTCTTGCTGGTACAGTACAGAATCAGCGTCTTGCAGTCCAACTTTTATTTTGTGGGGGTGGCCTCTTGACTCTTGGTATGTGCATCTGGGCCAGCCCATTAATTTAAATGGTGGGAACTACTAAAAAAGAAAAAATGTGAAAAGTGGAGAAGAGGGTTTTTTTTTTTTTGAAAAATGCTATTAGCACACATTTTTTTAATAGCTAATGTCATTTAGAGGATTTGAACTCATGACTTATGAGTGTAATTATCACTCTCATAACCATTAGGCCAATTCTTCTTTGACAAGTGGAGAAGAGAGGTGGAAAATCAAAAGCAAATATGAAAAGTGAAATCCTACACCGGTTAGACACTTAGGGTCCGTTTACTTCAATTCTGGCTCAAGAATTATTTTTACATTAACTTGATATGTAAACCCATATTTTACACACATTGACGGAATTGGGCTGGAATGGCATTGGACCGAAAAAATGTATTATCATGTTTACTTGTTATGGCGAAAAGTTGGCTCAATTTGAAAAAAAAAAGTCAAGTTACCAAAATACCCTCATACAAAAAGCCTTCTATAATGGCTAGTGAAGACAAACTGAACAATATTCTGTTCGTGGAACTCCAGATTGAACACCAAAATCCCCCGTTTCAATCTCTACAACTCCAGATCCATTACAATATCGCCAAAGGACGATAAAAACGTTCAAAAATTCAATCTTTATGGAAACACAAAATAAAAATCATTCAAAAATTCAATATTTATGGAAACACAAAATAAAAATCGTTCAAAAATTCAATCTTTATGGAAACATAAAATAAAAATCGTTTAAAAATTCAATCTTTACGGAAATATAAAATAAAAATCGTTTAAAAATTCAATCTTTATGGAAACACAAAATAAAATCGTTCAAAAATTCAATCTTCCGTCCGTTGCCATCTCCGTCTCCAACCCTTATGCAAAGCTATGAATCCATTGAATAATTCATTGAAGAAGTAAGACCTAGGTTCTAAAAATTGAGGAATAATTTTGCTGGTCATAGAAGAAGACTGTGCAGCAATAATCTTGGGTATTGGACCGTGCAGCAATAATTTTGCTAGTAAAGAAGAAGAAATGTTTGGAGGAGTTTAGGAGGAGAAAGAATTCTGATGAGTTCTTTATGGAAGAGAAAGAGATGAACGATGAATATAAAATTGTGTTGATGACAAATGGATGTAATTTGTGAGAATATTGAAGGGTGGATATAAAGTGAGAAAGTGGAATTAGTCCAATGCCACGATTTTTGTGACATTCTTTTTTGGCACTGAATGATAATTTAATGCCTAAATGGCGCGCGACCCGGTTTTCAATGCCACTACCCGGTTTGACCACTGTTTTTTTTTTGTTTAGTAAACATGGCATTACGGGCTAATGCCACGCGAATACCACATAATGACAAATAATTCTTCCAAGTAAACGGAACCTAAATTCAGCGATTTCTCGGCTAGATCTCTTGCTAATTCTCATCCTCTCCTTTGGGTCTCGTATGGAGTTAAAGATCGCACACAGACAAAATATATCATGCTGCACAGTTTGTAGTCTGTGAAGGAGTGTTGACCACAAATGTCTTTTTTTGCTCACAGGACAGGGGGGAGTAGATATTGAATATGTTAACTTCTGTTATGTCAAATCCCCACATCCCACAGAATTCCAGAACATCCTCAGGTTCTCAAGAGCTTAATATTTCTAAAGAGTCCTTTCTGCAACTATTGAGTATTCCAACCGAGCTTCCTTGGGTGGGTAGATTTTGTGACTCTAAATTATCAAGTAATTACTCAAAACTAAACGAAAGACCAAATTGAAGAGTTTTGAAGATATTGGAGATTAGAAAGTACCTTAATGATCAAAAGAATCCATGAGAAAAATCATATGCACATACCGTTCATTGGTATTTTCTAGTATGTTTAGTATTTGGTATTATAGCTTGCTGTCATATCAATGTTTTTCCTGAGCATGAGTCTGGCCTTATTAAGGTCCTATATGCTCGCATTCTTGATTTTTGGAAATAAATTCAAACCATCAAACTCCATACATAACAAATTAGAAGAAATATCAATATCTGTGTGTGCAGTTTTCATAAAAGCTTACCTAAAACAACTTGTGGCACATCATCATCAGATTTTTCCTCAATTATGTAGAAATCAAAAGGGAAAACAAAAGTCCCTACCCTAACCAAGACGTTTTCAATGGATCTTTTAGGAAAAACAGTATGCCCATTGATTAGGTGAATGATGTCCTTAGATTTTTTCATGTCCCTTAATTCCAATGTTTCAAACAAAGCAAGCGGCGTAACATTGATGGATGATCCTAGATCTAGCATAACTCTTTCAACATGATATGTACCTATCACATAATGGATAATAGGGATACATGGATCACCACACTTCAAGGGAAGCTTTGATTCCTCCTCTTCTTTCCAGGTGATGGCACTTTCTCTTCTCATGAATGCCATGACATGCTTCTTTTGATTTGCTTAAGGTTGAGAGGGCAATCTTCCAAAATGCTTGGCTTGCAACATTTTCATACTCTAGGCTAATTGACTCACTTGCTTCTCAAGATTCTCAATGCTCGTCCTTGCATCCGTTTGGAATTGAAAACTCCCCTTTTGCAAGTTGATCAAGTCCTTCACCATATTCTCTAAGTTATTCAGTATTTGACCTCCTTCTTGTGGCTTATGAGTGACTTGATGTTGTAGTTTTAAAAGCATTGTTAGCATTACCAAAACTCAGAAGGGTTTGGCCTATAGTTACTATAGTTATAGGGTCTTCTTTAATCTTAAAAATGCATAGCCAAGCCCGCTCCTTACTTGATGTTGCTTTCTTGAATTCACCCTAATAAGAATTTCTACAGATGGGATTTTGTAAGTGTTTATATTATAATAATTGGAAAAAACATTTGTAAATATTACTAATAACCATTGTTTAAAAAAGTGCTATGCGGACTCTAGGCGAACAGGGCCCGTTCAACATCTAAGCGGCCTAGCCGCCGACCTAAGCGGGCTTTCAAGCGGCCTAAGCGGTAATTCGGGTAAGGCGGAGGGCAACATACCTATAAGTTTTTAATTTATAATTTTAAAGTAAGAGATATTCTTAGGTGTTCAATGTACTAAAAAATGTTATACTCAATTCTAATCTGAGCCCTTTATGTGACAATCTAACAGTTCATATTAAATGAGTTATTTAACTTATTTTAAGTGACCAATCTATTCTCATCCGTCAAATTGAAATATGGATGAATCAAATTATAATTGACCACATCAACATTAAACACTTCATAATTTATCTTTGAATTAAAGTTTGTAATCTTTAAAAAGTTCTTCCCACTTCGATCATTCATTTCTCCTCCATAAAAATCCAATAGTAACTACCCCTAATGTAATATAATACAAAAAAGCAGTATAAAAGGTTTCAAACTTCATTTAATAGTTGTTACTGATTATGAAAAATAGGACTGAAACAGTGGAAATTCAAATCTCTAGATTGTAATAATTCGAGGAAATTGTGCAAGAAAAAAATATCAAAAGAACCCCTTTTTCCATTTTGCTATGTAAAAAGGTGGAATCGGTCAATCGGATTTTGTGACTTGTGCGCCCATCGGATCCCTTCACCAATATAGTAGCACTAGTGTTTGTATCGCTTCCTCTAACCCTTTCTCTCGCTCTCTCCTGCATGCAGAACTTCGATCGCCCCTTCAAGCAACAGCACAAAATGCGGTTAATTTTTTTATTGGTACCATACCTTTCATCTCTATGAAATTCTGCCGATCTTTTTCTTCGCTCTTCAATCCATATGTACAAATATTTTTTTGCCCAGAAATCGACCGCCTATCGTTGCTTATAAGGATGGTGTCCGGGGTTGAGTGCCCGATAAATATTTGTGTGGAAAACGAAGAAGATACAAAAGGTCTGCCGATGCCGGAAAATCCAGATTCTTATTCAGGAAAGTGTTATTCAGGAAAGTGTGATCTCACTCGATTTACATCTCAGGAGGCAACTAAAACCGAACCAGACAAGCAATTTACCAAAGATGATGTTGGATTCGAGTCACCCACAACATCGCATGGAAAAATTCTTATTCCAACGGAGTGCCCACCGACACCCAGAAAGCCCTGGTACAAATCGGCGACGTTGATGGGGAAAACGTCGCCACCACCGATTGCTCGTCGGAAACTTCGATTCGAATTGATTTCACTGGAGGTGAAGTCGATTTTCCAGTTGTGTGATGAAGATTGGGAGGATGTGAACGAGCGACAAAGAAAGAGACGTCGAAGAGATGATGACCGGTGATCGTAAAAGATTGAACGGACTCTAAACAGAAACATGCATTTATGTTTCTTTACCTTTTTAATAGTTTTTAATATATGTTTGAGATGATCACTAAGTCTGTTTAGACCTCGTTTATGTTTTGGTGTTGGTCTTCCATCTTGTCCAAATACCAGCTAAACCTCCGCTAGGACCGATGGGTTGATTATAAGCGTCTAGAAAACCGCAATGCTTTTCTTGATCACTGCTCGTATTTGTTCGTGTATTTGTAATGGGTTCTTGAACTGGAAATGCTAGTCATACAGAGAATTTTTATACAGCATTCTGTATGACTGGTGAAACGACCAACATTGTTGTTCTTGAACTAATAGTAGTGTGTAATAACTAATACCTACAACCTATATTTACTTATTTTATTTATTTATTACTTTGTTTTGGTATGTTCATGGGGTGAGGACCAAGGTCATCTTGGTCTAGTAGTGTAAGTGTTTGTGTGAGTGTGTGTTAGGTTCATGATTTGAATCTCTGTATGACTTTGGCTTTCCTTGTATGAAAAAATATATATTAAAAAAAATGGGTTGGGATAAAAAATGGGGTGGGGTAGTGAAACTTACATAACTTTTCTAGTGCTTGACACAAGTTTGTGGATAATTTCTTATCTTGTTGGACAATCGATCTGAGTCGTCGATTTTTAAATCAACAGCCCAGATCAATTCATTCTTAAAATTTCTGCACATGACTTGGGAAAAGGCAAAAAATAGATTCAGAAGTTCGATTTTTGGCCAAATCTTCATCCCTTCCATCGAGCTTGTCACTCTAAAATCCCTCGAGTTCGACGTCTCCAAAATCAAAGACTCGCGGAATTGGTCGGCAACGTTCCGCATGTCTCCATTCACTAATCAATTCAATAAAACATCATCCCTTACTCAGGCGCATAAGCTATAAATATTCCAATGATGTGCATCTAAAATCGGGAATCTGCCCTTAGCGAACACATCCAGCAACTCTCGATGCCTGTTCAACTTCTTATCAAATTGATCAAATTTCGTATTCATCTTATCCCTCGAAAATTTCTCATCACCATCAGATTCAAAATCGGCCAGTTCCTCATATTTCAACAAATCGCATGCATCGCCTTTTGCTTTCTCCTTTTCCAGTTTCTCAAAAAGCGATCCAACGCCCATGTAATCCCCTTCTCCTTCCGCAACTAGGTCAACGACATCAAGTTCGGCTTTTATCCTTTCCTCCTTCTCTCGTGTTGCGCTTGATAAGCAAGTTCCTGTAGTGCGCGATCTACAGCAGCGACGCAAAGGTCGTGGTTTGAGATTCAAGAAATGAACATTTGCCTTTTCCCAAGTCACATGCAGAAATTTTAGTAGTAAATCGATTTGGGCCGTTGAATTAAAAATTGACAACCCTGATCGATTGTCCAACCTATAAGAAATTGTCCACCAAGCTTGTGTGAGGCAAATTTTCTTTTCTATCACGCTGATTACTCTTTTTTTAATTTAGCACGCACTACTCTTCTAAAAATCGATATCATGCACCGGTTTTCAGGAGTGCGGTGCAAATCGACATCGGCTTCTGGTAGGTCGGTGTTGTTAGTTGGAGAGAAATCAGGGGAAGATTGATCAAATCTTCCCCAATTATCTCCCGGGATTAGATTTACCATAATTTCGGGAGTTGCCATACATTAAAACTCTTCTTGCAATCTCTATATAAGAAGAAACGCTCTGTACATTGTAATGCGTGAAAATAAGGAAGAAAGTGCTCTCCTGTGGATGAAGGCTATTGCCGAACCACGTAAATTCTTGTGTTCTTTATTTTCTTCATGGTATCGGAGCAGGTTTCGAACCCGAGACGTGTTTCAGTTTAATCCAGACGGTCGACCATGGGAAAACAAGCGGCAGCGCTCGCGGAGGCGGCCAAAGTTCTAGGACAGATGCTCGAGAAATTGATGCAAGGAAGTAGTAGTCAAACACAGATTGTACCAAAGGAGAAGACATCAAGCGGAGGGAATCCGACGAACGTGGTTTTGGAAGAACTGCTGAACAGCAACAACTACCCTGTATGGAAGCACCGTATTGAGATAGCCGTCGAGGTCTGGGTCTGAATCCGTCATCTCACGGGTAACCCCGCGCCACCTGCAGAAGGAGATCCAAAATATCAGTAATGGTGGGAGAACGACCTCCAAGTTTATGGGTGGGTCTCGGAGAATATAGAACGGAATCTCTCGAGACGATACCTGAATTTTCCGAATGCTCACGAGTTGTGGAAAGGACTCGCAAAAGTCTTCCAAGCCGGGGAGAATAACCTACAAATTTTTGATCTCACCACGAGGGTAGATCAGTTAAAACATGGTGAGAATACAATTGAGGACTACTACAGTGCTATAAACGATCTATGGATGGAAATTGATCGCTGCAGGCCAAACCCTATGACTGAAACAGGAGATATTTTAAAGTTCAATGAATTGCAGAATGAGCATAGGTTGTTCAAATTTTTGGCCGGATTGAATAACGTATTCGATCCAATCGTAAGGGACATTCTAAAGGAGAAAACTTTACCTGATGTTGATGAAGCATATGCCACGGTGAGAAGAGAAGCGGCTCGAACACACATCCTTGGTCCAGATCAGAAGGTTTCTAATGCAGGAGGTGGACTCAGGTCGGGACTTCGGGTCGGGTCGGGGCCTCGGAGCAGGCTGGGCCACCGCCAGATGGGTACGGGCCGGAACTCAGGTCTAGGCCACACAAATGGAGCAGGCCCACCCATCTCGTGACCCGGACCTGCGACAGTGCCGACTCCTTCGTGCGACAGCTTTTCACCGGCTGGACAAACTTCCGGTGACAGTTTTTGTGGATCAAAAATGGCCAGGGACGGCCAAAGCTCATCATTTCCGATGAGGGACACACGGTATTGCCATCACTGCGGGATCTAGGGCCATATCCGCCGTGACTGTCGTTGCTTCCTGGGCAGCCATCCACCGACGCTGCCGCATGGTGCCGGAAACAGACCTGGCACGATCGCTATCGGCGATGGACTGGAAGAGGAAGCATTAGGGGATGACGGGTTGGCGGCCGTCAGCGTTGGAAGGCAATTAACCAATGTCGACGACCTACAATCCGGTGGCTGCGATAGGAATAATCGCATAGAGAACAGATCTGGCGAAATTCGAGCAGCGGCTGAGGGGACTACAGGTACGAGATCTAACCTAGCAAACCGAGAGGAAAAATTAGATGGGCCCAATTTCATGTGTTTTGGGCCTAGATTTAATATGGGGTCGAATAAAAATCTGATGGGCTCAAGAATTTATGTGGTTCGAAGTATTTCGGGAAAGGGTGCTTTGGTAATTTTGATGATGATATTTCGTATGCATTGCTTGATTCTCGTCCATCTCTAGACAGTAATTGGATTTTTGATTGTGGGGCTACTGACACTGTGACTTATGACTCTTCGGATATAATTAGTGATCAGGT
>JAOYMZ010083537.1:0-11283 GCA_025802335.1 Pinguicula primuliflora
GCAGGTTTATTTTGCAGTTGCTGTCTGGAAGATTTGGATGGTGCGAAATGAGGCAATCTTTCAGAACAAAAATCAAACGTTGCACAGCCTCTTAACAATAGTCAACGCATGCTATCATGCAACAAAAACAGCTTTCCGGGATCAGGTGAGGCAACAACAGGTTACATCCATAGCACTACGAGGCCTCCATGTCTGCACCACAACAAGACTGGCACGAGAAGGGGAACCGTGCTCCTCTCTGATGTATGCTGATGCTGCCGTCAACCATGCAACCACCGAAACTGCTTGTGGAGGGGTGCTGAAGGATGCCTTTCATAACTGGATCATTGTTTATTCACAAAAAATTAATCCTTGCATAGTATTGGAGGCGGAGCTCTATGCGATTGCATAGGGTATCAATTTAATTGTTCAGCTGGACTACGGGAATGTAGTCCTAATGACGGACAGTGTCTAGGCTTTGGATCATCTAACCGTAAAGGAGGGAACGTGCTTCTGCAAACCAAAGTTCAATAGATGCTTTCATTAGCAGAGAGCTATCCTGGTCTGACTTTCAATCATATCTCACGTTTGGACAATCACAATGCTGATCTATTAGCTAAACAGGACCTGGGGCAAACGAGTAATACGATCCGTTATCTCAGTGTGATCCCCTTACACGGCAGAGCATGTCGGACTCATCTCTTCAGTTGCCTGGGCAACATATATCTTCTCTGCAATAAGGAGTCTTTCACTCCCAGGATTTTGCATTTTTTACTCTAGTGGACGCACAGCAGAATTTTGTTTTTCAGCCCCCCTGAATGCTTTCTTTCCTTTATTTTGTATCTTACCTCAGAATTTCGGTTCTGTTTGGCTCCCTATTTATATAAAAAAAATACTATGTAAAAATGGTGGTGGTTTTGACCATAAAAATAATAATAATAATACATTACTTACTTAAAAAAACATGTAGCACCAATGATAATTCTTGGCGTGGATCACTCTTTTTATTCGATTATTGTAATTAGTTAGAGCTTACCCATTAGATGAAACACAATCTTTATTTTCAGAATGTTATCATCTCGATTAATGATTTATAATTCATAACCCAGTCTGCTGTTAAAACACTCTCTGACATGAATTCCAAGAAATCTACTTCTGTTTGCAAAATTCATCGGAGAAGCTGATGTAGATCCAAAACCGACCTGCACAAATGATATCAGTGTATTGAGTGGCGGAGAACTAACAATTCGGTCTCAATTCTGCAAAAACCGAACTCATGCAAAAGAAAAGTTGCATTGAGTGGCGGATACTATTAACATCCGATCCCAAATTTGCGTTGAATCAAGTAAGTGGTGGATTGAAATGTCTGAGGCGAATAAATTCACGGCCCTAACTAAGGCATCTGGTCCGATGGTCGACGCCCATAATTTAATTTCAAGCGAGGAGGGTAGTCCATCTTCTGCTCGAGAAATGATCGAGAGGAATCTCGAAAAACTGATGTAGCTAGAGAAACACAAGATGAACATGCCTGGTTGACAATGGAAAATAGAAAAAAAATTGGAAGAAAAAGACAATATCAGCCCGAAAATAGCAAAGAAAAAAATAATTCAAAAAAAAATTGCATGCCTTCATCGAAAAAATCAGGGCGAATTCAACATCATTTTTCATAACAAATTTTCCTCTTGTTTGGACAGAGAAAGAGTTGAGAGCATTTTTCGGCAAATTTGGGAATGTTCGTGACGTCTATGCTCTGCCTCGCTTGGAAATGCAAGGTAAGCGCTATGGGTTTGCCAGGTTTGATACCTCATCATATCCAATGTGTTTATTGCAGTAACTCAATGGATGTCACATATGAACCAACACCTTGCGAATCAGTCTAGCATGATCCTCAGATGATTCACACAAATTATGTCAGACTCCTTTTAGGTCAAGTTTTTTAGGAAATGAGATTTTTGTTTCTGAAGAGGATGAGCAGGAGATGATAGAGTTCTCACCAATACCAGAAGAATTGTCATGGCTGAAGAAGTGTCTGGTAGGTCGGCCTATAACCATTCTGAATTTAACTACAATGAATAATACATTGGGCGAAAATGGGTATACAAACAGCATAGTGGTAAGGCTGGAGGGAGGTGAGATCCTACTAAAACTTGATTCGGAGGATATGAATTTAAAGCTGATGAATGATTTTTAAGTTCAGGAGTTACTCTGTGTCTATAATCCATGTCCATGGAAAGTTGTCGAAGGGAAATTAGTTAAACCAGTGTGGATATGCATTACGGGCACTACACTGCACTGCTGCAGTGACCAGTTCTTTCAGCAAGTAGTTGGCAAAGTAGGAGAGGTGTTGCAAATAGATGAGAAAACATCGGGCAAGACTTATATGTTATGTGCCAAGGTTCATGCTTTCACGCATTTGAATGAGTTCATAATGAAGAAGCTGCGTATAAAAAATGGAGAAGAGAACTTTGATATCTGGATGGAGGAGGAGCAGGGGCTTGCACCTAGGAGAGCACCAATCATTGCTCGGGGTAAGAGGCAGTGGAAGCCTGTGGTGCCTATGAAGGATGGAAATTTTGAGGAACAATGGCCTATTCTCAGGGCGGGGAATACTCAGCATCGTGAGGGTAAACAGTCAGAGCGACAGATCATGTCGGATAATGAATACGGCAATGCTGATTAAGTTAGTGGTTTTAGGACAATATCAAGTGCAGAGAAAGTATCAGGTACCAATATTCAGATGGCTCCAGTGATTATAATAAGTGTGGGTGAGGACGAGACTTCATCTCAGATCCCTTTCAGCAATCTATAGGTGGTATCACCAGCCACCTCACAAGGACAGTAGTTGGAGTTGGTAGATAGTGTGGAAGAAGGAACAGTTGATCAGGGAGTAGATAAAATGAAAATCCAGAATGCAGCTATATCACCAGATGAGAAAATAATGAATAAACCTGGTTCAGTAAATAGTGCTCATCGACAACGAAGAGGAAGGAGATGGAGGTGAAGCAGATGGGAGGCTTCACGACACTCTTGGCAAGTCAGCACAACACTCAGGGTGACCAGATTAATATAGAAAGCTTGAAACGAGCTCTAAAATTTTCGGAAGCTAGAACAATCCTCCTACCAAATAATGAACCGAAAGCAGACATACCAATAATGTTCAGATTGCCCAGAACACCTCCTAGCAGTCAGGATCCTTTTTATTTATAGTATCTCCTTAACAAAACGTCAGACACCCTAGCGTGCATGAGCAGGAGGATCTTTAATCCGCTAAGGACATCACTGGATAAACTGAGGGGGCATACTGAAAAAATCCAACAAGTAATTAATAGAGATCACTCGGACAATTCAGTGAATTCAGAGAAATGAATATCAGCAGGAAGCTCAGCATACATGGAACCTAGCACTAGGGGTGACTTCAGTAGAATCAGATGAAGAGGTAGTTGGACGTATCACGCTGATAGAAGAACAGGGTGCTACTGAATTTGAGAAGAATAAACTCCTGGCCAGCGTAGAGGTTAGTCGTTAGATGTATATCTTATCCTTAGAAGCTTGTGGATTGGGTAAAAGAAACAAGCGAGTGACAATATAGAAGTTGATAAAATCTCAGCGAGTGGAGATATTATGCATTCAGGAAACTATGTTAGAAGACATAACTGAAGCACAGGTAAGAAGCATATGGCTGAAGAAGGATTTTGACTAGTGTCACTGTGGATCTATGGGAAACTCTAGGAGGAGTATTTGGGCAAAAGGGAGCTTCAGAGTAAACCATTCATGGACGGAGGAAGGATATTTGGTTATCAAAGGAAATGTGGGGTCGAACAATGTTGAAATACACATGATCAATGTGAATCCCTCGAATTTCATTGCAGAAAAAAGACTACTATGGAATAGATTGAGAGGGATAATTCAAACTAAGCAAGGGGAATGAATATGCATAGTGGGCGATTTCAACGCATACAGAACTCAGAGGAACGAATCAGCATGTCTCCCCTCCCCCCTGGCAAGAGAAATGATCGAGTTTATCAAGTTCATTTTAGACATCAAAATGGTGGATTTACCTCTCCAGTGCCACAGGTTTACCTACTATAGGGGAAGAGGAACAAGTTGCAGTCGACTTCACCATTTTTTACTATCAGAAAAGTGGATGGAACAGTGGCCGGAGTTATACCAGCATGATTTGGCCAATAGCATTTCAGATCATTGTCCTATCCTGTTAAAGCAGGAGGCAGTCAACTGGGGACCAAAGTGCTTCCAAACATTGAATAGTTGGACTGAAGAGAAAGGGTTTACTGAAATGGTAAAGAAAAACTGGGCAGGATTCAGAGTGGAAGGAAGGAAGGGATATGTGTTGCATCACAAGTTACGGATGTTGAGGACCAGTCTGAGATCTTGGAACAAAACAGTGTATGGGAATGTGCACAGAAAAGTAGAACTAAAGCATAATGAATTGAATGATTGGGATGAACTAGCAGATGAGAGACTATTAACGACCGAATAAGTGAAAAGCAAACAGGAATGTTGTCTAGAGCTGCAGAAAGCAAAATTGAATGAAGAAAGGCTACTATATCTGAAATCATGATCTAAGTGGGTGCGGGATGGTGATATGAACACTAGGTACTTCCATTCACGTATCAACAGAAACAGAAGAGCGACAAAAATCAGAAGTCTGATGATTGGAGGTCAGTGGGTTGAGGAACTGGATGATATTAAGCTAGAAGTGATCACTTCCAATCCCAATTCGCATCTGATCAGTGTCCATGGCCAACATTGGAGGTAGAAGGAGGCAGTAGGATAGATGAAGCAGCAAATAACAGATTAATACTAGAGATTATAGAGGCAGAAATCAAGGCAGCTGTTTGGGCTTGTGCTCCATCTAAGAGCCCGAGGGCTGATGGATTTAATTTCCACTTCATTCAGCACAACTGGGAAGCCGTTAAAGATGATTTTATCAGGTTTGTGCAAGATTTTTATGAAGGAGGTTCGCTAGCAAGAGGTTTAACAGCAACAATCATCATGTTAGACCCTAAGTTAGCAAATCCAATATCACTGGATCATTATAGACCGATTTTCTTGATAAGATGTGGGTATAAGGTCTTATCCAAGATATTGACAGGGAGATTGAGTTTAGTGATCTACAGTGTTATATCTAGACATCAAACGGGATTTCTGAGAGGGAGACAGATCATGGATGGGGTTTTAATAACAAACGAGATATTGCGCACGTATAAAAGGAGAAAGAAACCTTTGGTTTTATTCAAAGTGGACTCGCAAAGGCATTTGACTCCGTGCAGCGGTTGTTTATGTTGACAATGTTAGAAAAGTTGGGATTCTGCAGGAAATGGTGTTACTGGGGGTAGGAGTTTGTGTCTTCTGCACATACATTAGTAAAGATTAATGATAGCCTGATAGGGAATTTCAAATTTGAACGAGGGTTATGGAAAGGAGATACTCTAAGTCCACTGTTATTTCTAATGGTGGTCGAAGGAATGCACCTAATGATACAGCAAGCAGAGAACCAGGGCATTATTGTTGGAGCAAGAATATGAAGGATCAAGATATCCCATCTTCAATATGCGGATGACACGCTTATGCTGGTGGAAGGTACAGAGGAGAACATGAGGGTGATGAAGAGTATTCTGCAACTGTTTCAGTTAATCTCTGGATTGTCTATAAATTTTTCAAAGAGTCAATTGTTTGGAGTGAATGTTGAGGCCAGGCAGATGGAAGCATTTGCCTTTTACATACCTAGGTTTGCCCATAGGAGGGAATCCGGGGAGGATAATTCTGTGGAAGAAATTACTGGATAGCCTGAAGAGCAGGCTCACGGCATGGAACAATCGCTGCTTATCATTCACAGGTAGAGTGACCTTGATTAAATCCGTTCTAACGAGCCTAACCATTTATTTCATTTCTATTTTCAAGATCCCAAAGTAGGTACTGAATCAAATGAGAAGAATCATTGCAATTTCCTGTGGCGGAAGAAGGAGGATCAATCTAGACCTATCCAGTGGATCAAATGGTCGCATCTATGTCTAGAAATGCTACAAAGCAGGCTCGGAATAAGGGACCTAGCAATGATAAATCTGGCACTCCTCTCGAAATGGTTATGGAGATGGCGCACAGAGACTGAAAGTTTATGGAAGATAGTCATTGATGAGAAATATTACAATCAATGAGACAATATGGCAGAGTTTAGAATAATCTCAGTGTCAGACCAGGCATCAAAGATCTGTAAAGACATATGGAACATAGCTACACAGGTCCCAGGATTCGCTGAACATGTCGAGACCGTTACTAACTCGAGTGATGCAGCCTTGTTTTGGCGCACAGATTGGTCAGGAGAGGAGGTACGAGCAGAATGCTTTGCTGGCCTTCATAGAATATCCACCCAAAAGAATGCACGGTAATAGAACTGTACGTTTTGATTGATGGTCAGATCGATTGGAAAATAAGATTCAGGCGAGAGTTGAGAGATGGGGAGAAAATGAGATTGCATGAGATGGAAGAAAAGTTATTGATATGGAGTCCAATCACAGATGGACAATGGATTCATTAGGCTCGTTCACCACCTCTTCGGCCTACAAAGTGTACAAAACATGCTATCAGGCAGAACAATCAGGCATACCTGAAGACAGAAAGCATCTAGCAACGATATGGGGTAAAATTTCAACAAAAAGGGTGCAGATGTTCTGCTAGAGGCTACTCACAGGTAGAATGCAGACGATGGACAACTTAAACAGAAGGGGAATACAGTTTGTTGAGCTACAAATGAAATATGTCTAGTGTGGATTGATTGATGAAACGGTAAATCACTTATTTTTCTATTGTGACCACGCTAACCAAATATGGGAAGAAACCTATTCTGGATGGGTATAGCAGTAAGCACAGAACACATCCAGCTAGAGGAATATAGTCCAGCCGACCATTACAAGCGGCACATGTCCTTGATACATGGAAGAGTAGGCAGAGAAGTATGAAAATCGATATGGCAGGCAGTGACATGGTAGATCTGGAAAGAGCGCAATGAAGTAAGGTTCGACTCAGAAGGCCATGGCGAGGTAACTGACTCGGTGAAAGCTGCAACATGGTTTTGGTTATGCAGCCGCAGTCAAGCTCCAGCAATTGCTATGCTCGCAGACTGGTTTCTACAGCCAGACGTGATCCTCGAATTTCAATTTCAGCCACCGTGATGATTGTTGGGATGCATGTTTTCAATATGATTCGTTGTTTCATTACATATTCAGTATGTAGATTAAGACTAAATAGACGGTTAGATAGGTCATCTTGTACATTGTAACAGGTTTTAAGTTGAAATTGAATCACTAAATTATCAAAAAAATCACAAATTGTAATCTTAAATATTGGATACAAAGTGTAGGATCATTGTATCCGAACTGCGGCCCGCGAAGGAGTCATTAAGTAAAATTAATTTCGGCCATTGAAATTAGATTTGGGTCTTATAGTGTTTTCTTCGGTCTCATAAGGTTGTCTCAGAAAAAAAAACTGATCAATTCATTCCATGAAATAATTCACAAATCACAAGCAACCGAGATTATTTGTTCCAAGCATATAAACAAACAGATCGAGGGCACAGATTGGCCGTCATGAAAATGAAAACCAGTAATTTTGCGGCCAAACTCCGACGCCGGTCTCCTACTAGTCCTCTACTTCATCCAACTCTTGATCATTCTCTGCATGCGCATCCTGGTACTGCTGATACTCAGAGACCAAGTCATTCATGTTGCTCTCTGCCTCCGTGAACTCCATCTCGTCCATTCCTTCACCAGTGTACCAGTGGAGGAAAGCCTTACGGCGGAACATCACCGTGAACTGCTCGGAAACACGTCGGAACATCTCCTGGATCGACGTGGAGTTGCCCACGAAGGTGGACGACATGGACAGGCCCGTTGGGGGAATGTCGCAAACGCTGGACTTCACGTTGTTGGGGATCCACTCCACGAAGTAGGAAGAGTTCTTGTTCTGGACGTTGATCATCTGTTCATCCACCTCTTTCGTGCTCATCTTGCCGCGGAACATAGCCGATGCTGTCAGGTAACGGCCGTGGCGTGGATCGGCTGCGCACATCATATTCTTGGCGTCCCACATTTGCTGGGTTAGCTCAGGGATAGTGAGGGCTCGGTATTGCTGAGAGCCGCGGGATGTCAGCGGCGCGAAGCCGACCATGAAGAAGTGGAGGCGGGGGAAGGGGATGAGGTTCACGGCGAGCTTGCGGAGGTCGGAGTTCAGCTGACCGGGGAATCGGAGGCAGCATGTTACGCCGCTCATTGTAGTTGATATGAGATGATTCAGATCGCCAACTGCCAATCAATTAAAAATTCCATTCAAGGTTAGGCACTCTTTACCTGTTTGTTCAAACGCATCAACGGATTTATGTGCAGTCTACCTGTTTGTTCAAACGCATCAACGGATTTATGTACAGTGCACTCTAAATGTATCAAGAGGAGTATATGCACTCTAAGTGTTTGTTCTAATGCCTCACAGGAAAATGAATGCCAAAATGTATTGTATGCTTTGAAACCAGAGATTTGGTGACTTACAGCTTGGATTTGTGAGCTTGAGTGTGCGGAAGCAAATGTCGTAGAGGGCCTCGTTGTCGAGGACCATGCATTCATCTGCATTCTCAACCAACTGGTGGACTGAGAGTGTAGCATTGTAGGGCTCAACAACTGTATCAGAGACCTTTGGCGAAGGGAAGACAGAAAATGTCAGCATCATTCGATCAGGGTACTCTTCCCTGATCTTGGAGATTAACAAGGTTCCCATTCCAGATCCTGTGCCACCTCCGAGTGAATGGCATATCTGAAATCCTGTAATCAGAATTCAGAAAAAAAAAAGGTGAACTTTGCTCCAGTTTCTACAACATATTTCAGTTTTACTTCAATTCTTCATGAGTATTGATCCATATATAACATATGGTATATCCAAGGTTGCAGGCTTTCTAGCTAGAAAAGAGTTATCATCAGAAGTTTATACCTTGGAGGCAATCGCAGTTCTCTGCTTCTTTACGAACCACATCCAGCACAGAGTCGATCAGCTCAGCTCCTTCAGTATAATGTCCCTTAGCCCAGTTATTCCCAGCTCCATTCTGCCCAAAAACGAAGTTATCGGGCCGGAAAATCTTGCCAAATGGCCCAGTCCGCAGACTGTCCATCGTTCCAGGCTCAAGGTCCATCAGCACAGCCCGAGGTACATACCTCCCACCGCTAGCCTCATTATAGTACACATTCACCCTCTCGAGCTGATTCCTCGAATTGCCAACATAATTTCCAAAGGCATCAATACCATGTTCATCACAGACCACCTCCCAGAACTTACCACCTATCTGATTCCCACATTGCCCGGCTTGAATATGGAGAATTTCTCTCATTTTATATACCCTTCTCCTCTTTTCCTATATGATCTCAGAAGGCTTGCTGGAAGTTGAATGAGGGGGAAGGAGATTTATGGGGAAGACTAGGGAAAGGTCTGGTTTTGTAGAGAAGATGCTGCTGCTGATGCAATTGCTTGAGTGTATGATTGAGGCTTTGATATTTTACTCTCCCATCCCAAGGTACAAAACTATTTAGAACCTAAAAGTGGAAGTTGCTCTGTAAATTGGTGGAAGTCAGGGAAATAATTGGTGTGAATACCATTTTATAATTTTGTTGTGCAGTTGTGTTTGTCAAACGGTGTACAGGAACTATGAGCTGTAAGTGGAAGGAGACAAGCCAGCTAATTTTGTTGATACATCATGTGGGGGCAGCAGTTGCTTGTTATTTGCATTACAAAACTTGTGAACCCATCTGTTGATGATGCATTCTTGCGGAATGGATCCCACACTATTAATGATTTCTCATGTGGGAACCCTGGTAGGTAGGAATCCTTGATCCGAATTTGGTATCATACCCAGAAAAAATTTGTAGCATGTCTGCCGTGAGGTTATTTTTTAGAGGGTTGCTATTCGTACAACCAATAAACTGAATAATAATCCGAATTTAAGGCTGCATAAGCACAATAACACACCCGTGTTGGTGTGGGTGTGGGTGTTTTCTGTGGGACCCACACACTTATTTTACACTGTTTGGTTTATGATTCGGTTTATGATTCGGTCCAATAATCATTTCTCTATTTTTTAATATGTTTAGTGTGGCTGATTTGATAAAAGAGGTGAAAATTGAAAATTATTGAGAACCTCTAAAATACTAAACATTAATATAAGAGGGGCACCGGGATTATCTTGGTCTGGTGGTGTGAGTTTATGTGAGTGTGAGGTCCAGGTTTCAAATTTCGGTATGATTTTGATTTCCATTGTATGAAAAAAAAAATATAACAGGGACAGCTGGCCGGGCTGGTGGTAATTGCATAAGTCTTTTGATCATTAATATATTAATTTTTCGTCGATAATGATAATTTCGGTACCATTGATGGAATGTGATCGGAATTTAAAATATGTCAAACTTTAGTGTCAAAAAAGAATACATAAATATCATTATCCGGGCACGTTTTAAATTCTGATCATATCCTTATAACACTGCTGAAATTGACACTATCGATGAAAAAAGATACATCAAATATCAAAACCTCATGTTATGGTGTGGTTCCGTCAACTTCATCACCGATAATTTCTAAACCCTAATTAAGGATTACTTAACCTTATCGCAAAAATGCAATGAAATTAACAACAATGAAGTCACCAAAATCCAACCGAAGCATAGAGCTTTTTATTATTAATATATTAATTTTTCATTGATAATGACAATTTTGGTACCAATGATGGAATGTGACCGGAATTTAAAGTGTGCCCAATTTTATTGTAAAAAGTGTACAAATATCATTATTCTTTTGAAAAATGCTCTACTTATCGAAATAGATTCGGTGATTGGAGTTTAAATAATAAAAAATCTCTTATGATATATAAATAAAAAAATTCGATTAGTATTCAAATTCTCATGTTGAATGTATTAACTCTAGCTTTAAACGGTATGTTATGATAGCCAACATACCGTTAGGTTCAATGATAATTAGTGCTCAAAAAGAATGAGTCTCTTATATGTGTGTGGGACGTAGGTATATGGGTGTGTGAGGTTTAGGATTCGAATTTCGGTATGACTTAAATTTTCATTGTATGAAAAAAAAAATATAAGGCTATCCACCCTCCATGGGAGAATCGGTTGTCGGTTCCAACATGGCCTCCCCACCCCCTTCCCTTTTCCACCACATAATAATAAAAAAAAGTTAATAAATTAAAATAAAATATATTATAATTAATTAAAATATATTATAATTAATTAAAATATATTATAA
>JAOYMZ010083548.1:0-11282 GCA_025802335.1 Pinguicula primuliflora
TTAGTCGTAAATGGGATCATAGTCTCTCCCAAAGTAGTCTTACGGATCAAGGTCTCTCCTACCCAACGAGTCCTACCTCCAGTTTCTACTCGTCTCGGTCCCGGGATTGTATCAATATATCAGCAGTTAACTATTTATTGAAATGTTCAACAAGTTTAGAGGGTATATCTTCAGTTGCTTCCTGCAAACCATCCGCTCAGACCAGAGATAGAAGAGCAGATTGGAATCTACTCATTTTCACCGTCCTATGAAAGTATGCAGAATTTCTATCCCCTTCCCGTAACCATTCGATTCTTGCCTTTCTTTCCACAGAATCTCCTCAGCTAGTAGGTGACTATTGTATTGAGCTTTAACCAACTACAATTTTTCCCTATCATCACTACTTCCGGACTGATCATAGGAACTCTCAAGACTCATAATCTGATCCTCAGTTTTTTTGATGTTCTCAAATATATTGCCATAAACTTCATTATTCCACAACTGGAGTTCTTTTCTAAGCAGTTTAAGTTTCTCAGCAAATACAGAAATGCATTACCAGAAGGAGAAACAAAACCCCACACCTCTTGGACTTTGTTCTGGAATTCAGGATGATTAATCCAGAAACCATTAAATTGAAACCTGGAAGGGTTTTTTCAGACAGTGCTTTGAAATTCTAGCAGTAGTGGTGAGTGATCTGAATTACATCTGCTCAAATGAGTGACACTAACTTGAACACAGTCCACAATCCATTTTTCGGAAAGCAATACTCTGTCGAGTCGTTTGAGGACCTGTCTCTGCCTGTTCTGTTATTACTCCATGTGTAAATGTTATCAATAAAACCAGCATCAGAAAGATAACAGTCATGCATTGCCCCAATGAAGTCACTTGCTGCAGTGAGATTAACAGGACGACCTCCACTAGTTTCCTCTGCAAAAATTACCGTATTAAAATCACCACCTACCAGCAGCGGCTCAGATACAGCTTGACACAACTACGCATATCATTCCACAAATCCACACGCCCTCTCATTGTGCATTTTGCATAAACTCCACCAACCGGACATGAATCCCC
This sequence comes from Pinguicula primuliflora, assembly GCA_025802335.1. Taxonomy (NCBI): domain Eukaryota; kingdom Viridiplantae; phylum Streptophyta; class Magnoliopsida; order Lamiales; family Lentibulariaceae; genus Pinguicula; species Pinguicula primuliflora. The sequence goes on from JAOYMZ010083548.1 coordinate 1,051, forward strand.
AGAATTCTGAAAGGCAGCCTTAATAATCAACAACTGAGCAGAGTCGAAATAGAGAGAGCATAAATTGCTGCAAAGCATCCATATTGATCCATTCAAGTTAGATAGACCGTCCTTAAACTCGAGTTTTTTAACGAGTAAAGAAATTCTGGACTGGTTCACTTTTGGCTCCAGTAGTATAATAAAGTCTATTCGGTGCAACTTTACAAGACCTCGTAAGCAATTTTGCGAAGGTAAATTTCCTACCCCCCTATGTTCCATATCAGAGCCTTCGACAGTTACTTGACTGTTTTGTACTTGGAGCAGGTGTTATATGGCTTAACTTTTGAAGCAGAGGGTCTACCAAATTTTCCTCTGCTTGTGCTCTTGCAGAATGGCTTCATCTCCAATCAAGTACTTATGAACATGATGAATCTCCCAATCATTTTCCGATATCTGATCAACACAGTCATTATCTTCATAAATGTCCCCCTCATCAAACCATACACTTTCATCCAGCAACCGATCACTAGATACATCATTTTCCATCACAGGGGATTTACCATGAAGCTCATATGACTCAATCCTGTTATCTAGAGAGATAGTAGGTTCTGTTTTACCCTTTGTCTCATCAGACAGACTCAAGGTAGGGACAGTGTTAGCTGCAAAAGTATTTACAATACGATAAACACAGGCAATAGAAATAGTGCTAGATAGAGAATTCCCAGAATCAGTAAATACATCTGTATCTTCTTGATTAGATACAAATTTTAATTGGTACGAATCAGAGCAAGAGTCAAAAACATGTGGAACGTGCACAAATTTTGCAATAGCATCAGTATCTTTAACATTTTCAACCTCAACATTAGTAGGAATTAAAGGAGCACAAGGCACAGTCATCAATTGACATAAATCAGGATAGCAATCAATTGCAGATGAATCATGCACAACTAACACTTTAGAATCAGTAACTTTTGCTCCTTCAGCATTAGCATCAATAGGAGTTATAGGAGCACAGGGCAAAACATTAGTATCAGATGGATTAGTGAAGATAATGCCCAGGTGGAGTGGCGTAGTCTTGTGTTCAAGCAACGCACTGTCATCCAATATGCTCTCAGGAGATCCCAGTGATTTCTCAACAACTCCCAAAATATCTGTAGGTATCACAGAACGCATCCCCTGAACCACAGTTGTAGACTGGTTATGTAGATCCATAAGAAGCCTACCATGGATTGAATTCACCGGGATAGAGCCATCAGTAGATTATTTTGTATATGGAGTAAGTGTGACCAGCTTGGAGATTTTATTAGTAGTTTCCATTCCCAAAATCTCTAGCACATTATTTATCACCTTGTCAACCATCACCATCTAATACTGAAGTTTGGGTTTCATTTTGGCATCCACAGGGACTTTTTTTGCTCGGTTGCTAGCCTTCCTCGATTGCTTTGGATTTGGTACCTTAGAGGATTTAGCACCTTGTTGTCTATCTGAGAATGGCCCTTGCGCATACAATGAGAGCAATAAGCAGGAAAAGTTTCATGTACAACAGCTTGCCAGAATTCAGATTTCCCGATAACAAACCATACTGGATTGATCGGGGCTTTTAACAGATCAACCTCCACACAAACTCGAGCTTCACTCGGTCTGGATAAGTCGATTGTAGCTTGATCCAGCATGATAGTTTTACCCAACCAACTTGCAATATCAATGATATAATCCTTTTTATACAAACATAGAGGAAGATCTGCCAATGAAATCCAAACTGGTGAGGTATGCGGCTCCACATCACTTTGAAAGTGAGGAGTCCAACAAAATACACGCATAGGAAACCTCCCTACATTCCAGATCTCACGCAACAGTGACCCTATACAGTCACGCATAGGAAACCTCCCCACAGTATACGGTTTTTGTCCTCAGCACAGCCAAATCGAAGCAATACATGCTTATGATCCATGAGACCGACAAAGAAATTGGATTTAAGACCAAAGTTAGAAATGATCTGCCTTATTTCGCGCATTGAAGGTCTACCATGTGAAAACTTGCCAAATAAAGCATTGGAGAAAGAAGAGCTAGATTTCACAACCTCTTCTTCAGAAAATGATATTGCCATCTCATCTTGCCATTTCCAGTGCTCACGAGTTGATTGCCACTGTTTCGATTGAATGAAGTCAGTACAAACAGAGAAAAATGTTTTCTTCATCTCCTTCGGAGCATTTGATGCAGATCGAAGCGGTTGCAATGAAGTTTCTAAAGTATAAACACAACACCATATTTACGTGGTTCGGGAGGAATCCCTACTCCATGGGAGAAGAATACTTCCATCTTTTTTTCTTGTTTTTCAGCATGCTCCTCACTATATGAGTACATTCTTTTTATAGATACATATACACTGTTTTGTCTTTATGATATGAAAAGTTTTGATACTGTTTATTTGCATGCCTTACTATTTATTTGCAGGCTTCTTTGACTAACACAACACTATTCCTTTTCAGGCTCCTTTGACTAACAGTTTCTGCCGCCACGACCTTTTCAGGGCTATGTCTGAATCCAGACAATTGGAGCGACGAGAAGTTCGCCGCCTCCAGGCCGGCCATCCGGCCAATTGCGACCTTCAATCAGCAGAATCAGATCGATTGTGACACCAATCGAGAAGTTGAAATGAGTTTGAGATCAAGACGAACGAACAAGATCGCAAATCACACGTAGTATTGTGTGTGAATCGCCAGAGCACGTGATTTTTTTCCTCCGAATGATAATACCCACCTCACAGATTCAATTGTAGAAGAGATGAAGAAATTATACCAAGTGTTGAAGATGGAAAGCGTGCAGAGAAGACACAGGTTTGGTGGGAGGAGATGTAAGCTATCGTGAGAAAATATGATAGACGGACAATTTTTCCAGGCAGTTACCTTCACTTAAGTGAGTATTTGATCTCGGCCCTCGAATCTAAATCTGATGGCCAAGATTAAACTGTACACGTGGAGCTAAAACTATACACTTGAAGGTTGTACATATGAAGGGTTCTGAATATATAGTATAATGCTGTGTGCACATATGTTATATACACCTAATTAAGTGTATATGTTATATACACCTAATTAAGTGTATATGTTATATACACCTAATTAAGTGTATATGTTATATACACCTAATTAGTGTAAATGCTGGTTATGTTGCGGGTCCAGCAGACGATCATGCCAAGGATACTACAGGGGGCTGCGAATAGAGGTCCAGATTTGTTTACACTTGCTGGGCGACAGACATTACCTCAAATACCGTTGCAGGGCGAAGGAGACCCACGTTTGCCGCTATACGCAGTTCGAGAGCCTTGAGGTAGAGAGCTAGCTCAGTGCGCTCAGTGATGTTGCCGTTAAGGGAAGGCGCAATTGTGCTCCAACGCTGATTCAAATCCACCACAGTGGTTACTTGGCGAAGAGAAGCTATCTCCGCAGCTGGATCCTGCAGTTCGGGAGTAGCATATTGTTGACGAAAATGCCCACAGTTGTCCCAATTGAGATTGGGGAATCGGATGGTGTGAGAGGACCACCATTGTTGTGATTCACCTAACAGATAATAGCCCGCCATGACCACTCGTTCCGGTAATGGAATTCGATGGTAGTCGAAATATATGGAGCATCGGATTAGCCACGCCACAGTATTGTCGCCACAAGAGAAAGAGGGAAATTCCCAATGAACTAGCTTGGCCGAGAGACTATTGTCATGACGGGAAAAATCATCGTACCAATCTGGGGGACGTGTAGGCGGGTAATACGCCTGATGGTGTGGGTTTGGGACCTGCCATGGATGAGTAAAGGGTGCGTCCCAATGGGAGAAGTGGTGATATGGTGGAGTGGTAAATTCGGTCGGGGGATACATAGGTTGAGGGTAGCTCAGTTGTAGTGGTGGTGCTGTGGGGAAGTAGGAATTATGAGGGTTACAACAGGATGGGAAAGGTCGCGGCTGAGGAGGGGGTGGATACGGCGCCTGGTGCACGGACTTGATTCAATGGAATGACTGATTCAAGCAGTGACTCAATCCCTCGGAAGAACAGCAACTGACCTAACCTTGTTATTATCTACCATGACATTGCAGGAAATCTCACTAGACCAGTGGAAACAGAAGAAGAGCACACAAATCAGCATATCAAGTCAGCTCTAGCTACATGACCATCACAGGAATGCAGAATCCGCCATATACAAATCACCTAAACCATAGCCGACACTAGAATAGTTCACAAATCAAAGGCATCGTGGAATTTCGTCTCAAGCCTGGTTCTGCATTTGGGCGTCAACCTTCTGGGAAATATGGAGAAGTAGAAACTCGATGAAATGGAGTCTCTGGTACAAAGGGGCGGGTGAAACAAGCTTTCCGATTGAAATTTGGATCGGGAATCCCACACCCTGCCTATTTGAACTGAGATGATGTGCATTTTGAGGGAAATCTTTCTTGGGCCGCTTTTGTCTTGGGCCAACAATTCTTGCAAAAATGTATATACGAAAATATCGTTTAACGTTAGAGTTATATTTGTTGTTCTTAAAATATTTATTTAATAAAATTTTAGTCTTTTTAGCGCCGAATACATCGAAATCGAAATTCATAACCTACCACAACATCATTTCAATACGAGATTCCAAAATCAGTATTACTTTTTTTATTTGCATAATTGTAAAGTTCCCAAAAAGATTTGAGCGTTGCTACGCATACAACATGCAAATCGATTTTTTAAATCGAAATATGGCAAAATGATGAAAATGCCCTCTCACTTAGCACAAAAACACTGTCGGGGCCGGGGATTAATTTCATCATTTCACATACATTCGGTTTAAAATTTTGGTTTATGATAGTACACCAAGCATTTTTCAAAAGATTTTCTGTACCCAACATTTCGGTACATCTACCAGATTTAGTGATGATCTTACCAAAAAGAAGGGAATGTCTAAACGTACAAACGCCTGATCTAAAATTGGGATCAAATTGGAATGAAAGAACAAAATTATCCCTAAACATGAATGTATTTTTGTGCTAAATGGTGGACAATTTCGTCATTTGACCCAAATTCCATTTAAAATCCAGTCCGGCATTTGTTAGCCATCTTTCCGAAAAGAAAGCCGTTAAAAGTCTTACTTCAAATGGAAACGGCTAGTTCATATTCAGTCCATCTCTTTCACATCTTGTTTTCCGTCACTAGGCGACGGCAAATTTTGTACAGTGTGAGTTCCTGGTCGGATTCAGACCGTTGCGACGCCGGATTCGATCGATGTTTGAACTCTGGATTTGCGAATTCGGTGCCAGCGTAAGCAATTGGGGACTTTTGACACAGCAATCTGATTACAGTATGGGTGGTTGGATTTGAGAATTTTGAATTTCCAGTGGACAAATTTAGCATCTTGGAATGACCAATTCAAGCAGTGGAGCACGGACTGATTCAATGGAGGGTCAACCAGCTCCGCCGCCCACCCATCGCCGCCCTAGAATGAAAGAAGTAAGTTCTCGATTCATGTCCCCTTTACTCCATTCCAATTCAAGGCCGAAACCTTCCGAATTTCCTCGCTCGAAATCTGCTTGCCGCCGGCTAATATCCAGAACCGACGAGAATCACGATCCGGAGATGGATAAATCATGGGCTTCGAGTGTTTTGACTGGAGAGAGAAAAACGCATCATCCGCGTGTGAAACAGAATGGAGAATCCAGAGATGGCCATCAATCTGAAAGTAGGGTTTCAGTGAGGCCTGATACACCGATTGTAATGGGTAGAGATAGAATAATTCCCTCGAGATATAAGCAAATTCCCAATAGCGTACGCCGGTCATCACCGAGAAGTAGCCTTGATGATTCTTCTTCTGCTGCTGCTGTTACAGCAGCTGCTAGGCTATTGCGAGAGGCCGCCTCGGACGTGGAAGATAAGCTCTCAAGAATTTCATTGTCAAGTGTTGATGATATGGATTCTTGTAGTACTGCTACTTCTTCAAACCAGGGAACTTCTTCATGTCCTAATTCACCACTTTGCGTGCCTAATACTAAACTGAGGAGCAGTAATAACACTCGATCCTCTATGCCTGATGTGGATAAATGGATTGCAGAGAGGAACTTGAGCAATCATGTCAAAAGTTCCAGTGATTGTGCCCGATCACTGAATTTTTCGTCTTCTGCCAAGACGGGTTCTTTACCTCCACATCCTGCTTCGCATACGCGGCCAGGATTCGATATCAAGAAAGGACAGAAGGCTTCTAATCACGCTGAGGATGTGCATTGTCTCAAATTGTTAAACAACCATTATCTGCAGTGGCGGTTTGCTAATACCAAAGCAGAGACATCTGTTCATGCACAGCGGCAAGAAACTGAGGTTTGCCAATGTCCTCGTTTATTGTTTTGTGAATTCAGTTAACTGTTAGTTAAATATGATCCGCTAAATTAATATTCGGCAATGCGGATCAGGAGCTTTTAGATCTGTCTGAATAGATGATGTATGTTTAATTATGATGATGCATGTCAGCTATGCGGGATAATTTCAATATCTCCATTTGCATTACTTAGTGTTGGAAATTGTCCCACACGCATTAGAGAAGTAAAGAATAATCAACTTAAATAGGAATGTGTGTTGGTATCAAAGTTTTAACGAGAGTAACTTACATCTATCTATTTAAGTTGGCCCGTACGTGCTGCGCACACGAGACCCAAGCACATAGAGAAGGGGGGTCTGTTTTCTACTCCTAGTTTCTTGAGGCTTTCGTTCTTGACTATACATACTGACAATCTTTTTGCTCCTTTTTGTGTATGTTTGTGATCTTGTTCAGAAGAAGTTTTATTCAGTCAGCCAACATGTATGCAAGATGCGTGACAATGTCGCAAGAAAGCAGCAAGAACTTGCAGTATTCAGAAGAATAAAAAACCTGATCACTATCGTTGAATCTCAGGTAACACTCCCACCTTCACTTGAGATATTACGAGTAAGGAATATGAGCACATCACACATGGCTAGCCAGTCTCAATCGTGTATATATTTTCTTCGCATTGTTGTTTTCCTGTAAAGAGACCGTAGACCTGTTTACTAGAATGTCGTTAACAACTCTTTGCATCATGTTTTCAGTGAAAACATTCTCACTCATTGTTTTTTGTTCTGAGCTTAGATGTTATACCTTGATGAATGGTCGGCTCTCGAAGAAGTGTATGGAAATGCTTTATCTGGCACCATAACTGCACTGATCAATTGCTCAATAAGGATTCCCATCAGCGGGGATGTAACCGTGAGACATTCTCTGCTACCCGATCTAATATACCAATTTGATTGGCATAACATATATTTCTAATGCTTATGTCTTCGTTGATCTCTGGTTAATGTCCATTCCCAGGCTGATTCTGGTGAGCTAAGAGAGGCCCTGGGTTCGGCTTTGAAGGTGCTCGACTCGATATATCTTCATATGAAGAGGTTTTTCCAAAAAGTAAGATTACCTGTCATGCCCTTTTGCTTAATAAAAGGCATAAAGAATCAAAGTTAATGGAACCCAGAAACCCTTTGTTCTGGATAATCTGTTAGCACCTCTCACAAAACTAATCCAATCAAGAGGACATTTACGGTAAATAGTGGAGCAAGATTTTAGCTGATACTCAAAATGCTTGCCTATATTTTGAGCACACACAATGGTTCTGTTACCAGACTCTGCCTAAGGGCGGGATTTACTGAGTATGTTTTGTTTGGTTTGATTTGATTTGATTTACCTTGGTTATGTGTCCGACGGGAAATAAACCTCTTCCATCTCTGCAGGCTGAAGCAATGGATACAACAGTGTCTGAACTAGCTACGTTGGCCGGAGGAGAAAGAGCTCTCATCGAGGAAAGCGGATATCTAGTGTCCAAAGCATATGTTTCACAGGTAAACAGATTCTTCTAAGCACATGATGTGCTCCACCAGATTTTGCCTTTAATCTTCTGAGTTTTCAGGCTTCACATACATTGCAAGCTAACAATTTTGGCTGCCTGCAACACTTGACATTTTTCTCATGCTTCTAGTTGATTGTTTATTTACTTTTGCAGATAAAAGAAAGCAGTATAAGGAGCACCATAATGCAGGTTAGTAAAAGCAATTACCGACATCAAACACAGAAGACTGGAGATCCATTATAGGGAAACACAAGCAATGTTGTCTTCTTAGCTTTGTTCGAGAAGGCCCGACAAGACCTTCTAGGCACCATCTAAGTGCTGGACAGTTAGTTGTCTTCCGCTCTGTCTGATTACCCTCTAACCGTCCAGCTTTCTCGAATACTCCTTCTTAATATATATAGTGGTGAAGATACACTGTGAAGATAAATTATATGCCAGAGATTCAGTGAGCAACTGTAAGCACATGCACCCCTGAACTCCAAAATCACAGTAATAAAAGCAGTTTCAAATTTTTTTTGGGGGGGGTAATCTTCAAGCATTTTTACAAGCATTTCCAGAAATTAGGGTTACCGTGAAGGTAAAACATCCACAAAAAAACCTGGAAATACGATTGACGATTCCCCAATGAGGGAAAAACTAGTTAACCTCTATTATGGACAAAGTAGACCTTGCTCAAGGTATATGATGTTCTTTCACAGATGAAATACCACGTTACATTATGTAAAAATGATACAATTTCAATATACATAAAGATGAGTTGCACTTCAGCAGACGAGACGGGGAGATTCATACTAGAGAGTCGAGATACGAATAGCCTCTGCATCTATTATACTGCAGGAGACTACCATAAGTACGATCCCACACCCCGATGAAGAGGGATTCTGTGTCCGGACTGAAAGAGACTCCAGATATCTCACCGAAAAAGTCAATCTCTTGTTCCTTCTCATAATCGTTCTTCACGTCATACACATGAACAAAGTCAGCTGGTTCAGCAATTGCCATGAATTGCCCATCAGACGCGAAACGGATGGACCGAATGGCACCCAGATTTCCCTTGAGTACAGCAACAGACTTTGAAAGGTTCCGAGCATCCCACACTCGACAAGTTTTATCCTGGTTCCCGGTGGCAAAGATGTGTCCGTTCGGATGCCACGCAGAAGCAAATGAGAAATCCAAATGCCCATGGACAGGTGCAATAGTCTACAGAAGCAAGCGTCAAAACGCATCAATATTCATGAGTAGGAAAAAACAAAAGCTCGAGAGCCAGTAATTTAAACAAAAATCCAGGATCAGGTCCTCTGATGCCAAGATCTGGCTTTGTTCAGAAATCTCATTTCTAGAGGTAAAAGCATGCACCTGGCCATTTTGTGAATCAACCAACATGCCGTCGGGGTTGTCCCCAACAATAGCAATAATCTTGCCATCTGGACTCAAAGAAGTGTGCTGTATAAAAAACACAAACGCATTATGGGCAGAGATGAAAAAGTCAGTTATCAGAAATCAGTTGACCATTTTCAACTCGTAAATAGTTCAGTTTAAAGCAATAAAATCTTAATTACCCAAAAAAAAAATCAGTTGATCATTTTTTATAAGGAAATTTTTTGGAGAATTGCTCCTCCAAGGTATTGATTACATAGTTGTCAAATTGAAATTTGAATCGTAAATCGAAATGATCAATTTTTAAATTGTAAATCGAATCGTAAATCGTAAAGATTCAGTAATAATTTTAAATATACTAAAATAAATATTTTGTAATAAAAATATTATAATATTATAAATAAATAATTATTAAAGTGTAGCATTGACATTTGAATCGTGAATCCTAAGATTTGAATCTCAAATCGCACCCGAATCGTAAGATTCAGTCAACTGATAGGCATAAATGATTCATATCTAAAATTTAAATCGTTTAGCTTAGGAATTAAATCGAATCGTAGTATCCGAATCGTGAATCGTAGGATTTTGATAACAGAGATTGATCACCCATTGACTATTGCTCACCACAGCTACTAGAATCAATACAAATCAGTTGACCATTGCGAGCATAAATCACACATTTCGTGTTAAGCACGCACCAAGGAAAAGTATGCTTCAACATATTTTAAACAGACACAAAACTTAATTTGGTAAATTTCTGCCATAAACAACAGTCTGAAGCAATACATTAAAAAGATAACAAAATTTAAATGTTAAAATTAATTCTAACTGGTAAGATGTGCAAGGCTTTGCTACGGTGTTTCATTATTTTGATGTGCTACATGCACAAACTATCATTATTCACATCTGTTCAAGAGTGACAAAATTACTTACATTTACTGGCCAGGGGTAAGAGAAATTCTTAACTAGCTGAAACTTCTCCAGATCAAAATCCCGCACTA
>JAOYMZ010083558.1:0-11281 GCA_025802335.1 Pinguicula primuliflora
CGGCCGTCCCGACCGACTAATTGGCCGACTTCTCGAACCCACACCCTAAACGATTTTCCCATCCGTATAAGGCAAAATCAGGTCGCCAACGAGAAAGTGGCCGACTAGTCGGCCGACTTCTCGAACACTGCTCTAACATGAGAAGAGACGACGGGTGTGGTGAACAAAGGTTTAGGGCAGGAGGTGCAAAATTACCTTTCCTTCTTTAAATGGGGCATGTTATTTTCCTTTAGGATGTTTTGGAGGTGAGGATGACTCTTTGACCCAAATTAATTCGTGTTCTAATGACATGATGAAGAAGAATGAGTGGATCTTTGATTGTGAAGCTAACGATACTGTCACTTATGATCCCTTAGATATGATTAGCACTCAGGGTGCTAAGAAGAAATTGATCTAAACAACCAATGGGGAGAAATTACCTGTTACTAGCGGTGGAACTATTGAGATAACTCTTTCGTTGAAATTATTGAACTGTCTTCTCGTGCCCTCTCTATCTCATAAATTACTTTATATCAGTCATATTACGATGGAGTTAAACTGCACAGTACTAATGTATCCGACTTTTTGTGTATTGCAGGATATCCAGACAAAGGAGAACATTGGGCGAGGTACAGAGAGGGAAAGATTATATTATGTGGATGAGGTTGCCTCGGGATGTACATTGGCAGTTCAGCAAATTGATAATAAAGGATGGCTATGGCATCGTCGCTTGGGTCATCCCTCTGATGGGTATCTTTGGATCTTATTTCCTAAACTATCAAGTTTTCCGATTCAATGTTATTCTTGTGCTAGTGCTAAAACCCATCTATCATAATTTTATACGAGTGTGTCTAACTCTAGTATACTTTTTGAGTTCATTCTGATGTGTGGGGACCTGCACCAGTTGTTGGAGGGAGTGGGCTCTGATATTACTTAATATTTGTTGACGATTGTACTCGTATGTGTTGGACCTATTTTCTTAAGCATAAATTTGAGGTTTTTGAGATATTTCTTCATTTGTATCGCTTAGTTCATACTCAGTTTGATGCCTCTGTAAAAGTTTTTTGCATGGATAATGGGGGGAGTTTATAAACCAGTCCATGTCTCAATTTTTTGCTGAAAAGGGGATTGTTCATCAAACTACATGTCAATATACCCCTGAGCAGAATGGAGTAGCTGAGCATAAGAACCGTATTTTGTTAGAGATTACTAGATCGATTATGCTTGACTCTGGAATACCTCGGTATTTTTGGCCTAAAGCAGTCTCTACTGCAGTATACCTAGTAAACCGTCTTCTTACAAAAGCTCTTAAGTTGGAAACTCCTCTTCAAGCCTTATCTAGTTATATTACGGTTCCATCTTATCATACCCTTTGCCCTCGTATCTTTGGTTAGTCGGTATTTGTGCATATTCCGAAAACCAATCGAATTAAGTTGGATGTGTGTGCCTTGAAGTATGTTTTTGTAGGCTGTGTGAACCAGAAGGGATATCGCTGCTTTGATCTAATCTCAAAGCAAGTTTTTACTACTCTGGACTGTGGTTTCATCATTTTTGTCCTCTCTGCCTCCACCCTCTATTGATGATCCTCCTCCGCCGGATGTCTGGGTGAGCTCGTCTACTTCTAAGACAGTTGACTTATCTAATGCATCTTGTCCGTGTGATCCTCTTATACAGGTTTCTACTGAGGAGATGGTGTCTGGACCTACTGAGAATGTCATTTCTACCCCTGTGTCCATTCCTACTCGAGTTTTACCGACTTGAAATACGAGAGGCATTGTTTCGAAAAGATACTCTCCTGATCATATTCCCGGAGAGAAGAGATATCCAGTGGCCAACTTGTTCAGGGGGAGAGAATCTGAAGGGGAGAAAGCATTTATGACATTGCTATATTGTGAGGAGATACCGAGGAATGTTAAGGAGGCACAACTGATCCCTGAGTGGAGACGAGCTATGGAGGATGAGATGAGGGCCTTGGAGCAGAATCATACTTGGGAGACATGCTAGTTACTTGCTGGAAAGAGACCCGTTGGGTGCAAATGGGTGTACACAACAAGAGGAAAGCAGATGACTCTATTGAGTGATTTAAGGAAAGATTGGTTGTTAAGGGCTACACCCAGACTTATTGAGTGGATTATGGTGAGGCATTCTCATCTGTGGCTAAGATTGACACCATTCGTGTGCTATTCTCTATTGCAGTGAACAGGAACTGACCCTTATACCAGTTTGATGTGAAGAACGTCTTTCTCCATGGTGATCTTGTAGAGGAAGTATATATGGAGGGTCCACCTGGTTTTTCTCAGGATTTCCGACCTAAAGAAGTATGCAGGTTAAAGAAAGCTCTATATGGACTCAAGCAGTACCCAAGAGCGTGGTTTAGGAGATTCACTCTCATTATGAAGAAATATGGATATGTGCAGAGCAATTCAGATCACACCGTATTTTTGAAAAAGAAGAATGAGAGGATCACATGTTTGATTACCTATGTTGATGATATGGTCATTACTGGCAATGACGAGATAGAGATTGGAGAGTTGAGGAAAAATTTGTTCAAGGAATTTTAGATGAAGACTTGGAAAGGCTGAAGTACTTTCTTGGCATTGAAGTGATGAGATCGAAGATGGGGATTCATATTTCCCAAAGAAAGTACATACTAGACCTGTTAGCTGAGACTGAAGTACCAGAGAGTAAACCTGCCGATACATCTGTGGCGTCCAATCACAGCCTTCAAATTATTGAGGGAGGAGAGAGCACTGATCGAGAGACATACCAGCATCTTGTTGGTAAGCTTATCTATTATTGAGGGTTGAGAGAGCATGGAGTCAGTTTATGCACGTGCCACAAAAGGATCATATGGATGCTGCATTGAGGATTGTGAGGTATCTTAAGGGTACCCCTGATACTGGAGTCATATTTTGGAGGAGTAGACATATGAGGTTGGAGGCATATACTGATGCAGATTGGGCGGGTAATCCAGTGGATCGAAAATCTACTGCGGGTTACTTCACATTTATGGGTGGAAATTTGGTGACTTGGCGCAGTAAGAAGTAGAAAGTGGTGACCCTATCTAGTGCAGAAGCAGAGTTCAGGGAAATAGCTAGAGGTGTGATGTAGATCCTCTGCTAAGGAAGTTGAGTGAACTTGGTTTTCTATCAGAACAGTCGTGCCCCTTGAGATGTGACAACCGTGCTTCAGTGCATATCTCAGAGAACTTGGTGCAGCATGACAGAACAAAACATGTGAAGATAGATTGTTACTTCATAAAAGAGAAACTAGAAGACCATGTGGTCTCTCTTCCATTTGTGAGGTCTGAAGACCAACCAGCTGATATTCTCTCTAAAGCAGTTACTGGACGAGTGTTCCATAATGTAGTGAACAAACTGCGTATTGGATATACCAATACTCAACTCGAGGGGAGTGTTAGTTATGGAAGGATTATGGAAATTATAATCCTTCCCTTATCTTCTGGGATATAATTTACCATAATCCCGGGAAGATATCGTAGATAGGGTTTGACTCCCGGTCTATATATTATGCTTGTAAATCAGATGTAAAGAGTGAATAAATCAATACAAAAAATTCTCCAAACTTTGAGTTCTTTATTTTCTTCAGTATCGGAGTCAGGTTTACCTTAAACCTTGTTGGGTAATGAGGCATCTGTGTGATGACTCATATTGCGATGACTTAAGTGGGAAATAGAATTAGCTATTTGTGTGATGAATTGAAGCATGAATATAACAGACCTTTTGGCTGCAGGAAACGACGAGAAGTAGAAGAACCCGATAACAGGCAGTGGCTGAGGATGTACCGAGTATCATTGTGGGTCCCACTGAGGAGAGGACTCCTACTGCACCAGCAGCGCTCCCTAGGGTTGCCCCAGTGAGGAGGGCACAAGAGGAAACCACCATATATGCCTCGCCGGCACTGACTTCTACCCTAGGTGCGAAGATGCTACGTGTGCTTAAAGCGTTGGCGACTGCTTTCGTGTTAGGAGCGATTCCACCCTCATCATTTGAGCATAGTCTGGATATCCCGGAGCTGAGTCGGGTGACACCCTAGAGTGGATTCGGATCGTAGAAGGAGGCTATGCATCAGATGAGGACTGCTACATTTTGGGATGACAAAGGTCTGGAGAACTATGAGGTTTGGCTGACCGAGGTAGAGAAGAATATGGAGGCATGCGAGATGCCGGAAGAACTGAAAGTGAAGCTAGCCATGAATATATAGAGGGAAGTCACGTGATTGGTGGGGAAGCATTGCACCTGGATTGGTTGAGCAGGGTCCTCCTACCTTGAAGACATTCAGCGATATCATCTGTAGCTACTTTGTACCATATGTGTGGTGCACGTAGCACATGTGGGCCTTCGAGCGCTATACGCAACAGGAGAGGGAAATGGTATTGGAATACAACTCCTGGTTCCGTGCCTTGGGCAAGTACTCCCCTTCGATTATGGATAACCCTAAGCTGAAGAAACTTAGATTTCTGAATGGTCTGCGCGAGTCATTTCAAGTAAATACTCCCATTAGACCATGGATAACCCTCAGTTGAAGAAACCTCGATTTCTGAATGTTCTGTGTGAGTCATTGCAGGTGACGTTTACTTGGATGATCGGCTGCCATTTTGATGCACTATTGGACGCAGCGGTGATGGTGGAGCCCACGATGGATAGACTTCGACAGGACAGAATGCAGAAGAGGGCCCATCACACTAAGACCTGGACACCAACCCCGACCCTACCACCCCGCCGACCTACACTTCCATAGTCGCAGTAGATAGACCCCGTAAGATAAGTACTTCTAGCTTCTTTGAAAGCAGGAACTGTTTTAACAGTGGAGAGCGAGGACATTGACAGGCAATGCAGCCACCAGCCACCATGGCCCCTAGGCCTCTGCCCCCACCAGCCACCATGGCCCCTAGGCCTCTGCCCCCACCGCCACCGTTACCCTTGGGACGAGCTAGTCTATGACTCACGAGTAGGCTGACGACAAATTGGAGGAGGTGATAGCAGGTACATGGGATTTTTCAATACATATTATATGTTGTTACTAGGAAACATTGAATATAATTGGTTATAGGATATATTGTTTGAGACATGCTTTACGTTAATAAACTTGTTGGGTAACAGGTAATTTGAATGTTTTAAGTGGGATGGCGTACACCTTATTTAATAATGGGGCCACAAGATCATTTATCTCGACACGTTATGTGGAAAGAATTTGAGCACCAGTCGGCTCACTGTCAATGCACTATCAGCGCACTGTCTAGTTTCCACCCCACTCCGGAAAACCAAGATAGCTACCAAAGGCATTGAGCAATGCCCTATTCTAGTTGGTGGAAGGAGCATCCTGTCGGATCTTACCCTTCTAGACATGCAAGAGTTCGACCTGATTTTGGGAATGGATTGGTTAGCTGCAAATTTTGCCCAGATCGATTGTCGTATCAAAAGTGTGTTGTTCCAACCCCCTGGAGAATTATCATTCGCTTATCATGGCAGACTGGGGGAAGGGACAACCTTGCATGGAGATACTTTCGGTAGTTCAGGCTCGACGACTGGTACATCGTGGACATGATGCTTACTTAGCATTTGTGAATGGAACTGCTGAGCAAGAAAAGAGATTAGAAGAGATATCCGTGGTGCAGGAGTTTTTCTATGTATTACCTGATGAGTTATCTCACTTATTCTTGGATCGAGAGATAGAGTTTGATATTGATTTGATACCAGTGGCAGCTCCAGTCTTAAGGACACCCTACTGTATGGTCCCAAAGGAACTGGCGGAACTAAAAAAATCCAACTTCCAGAGCTAATAGATTGCGGGCAGATTCGGCCCAGCATATCCCCGTGAGGTGCCCCAGTGTTGTTCTTACGGAAGAAAAATGGAAGCATGCAACTACGCATTGATTATCGGGAACTGAATAAGGTCACTATCCGGAATCAGTATCCTCTGCCAAGAATAGATGACCTGTTTGATCAGCTAACAAGCGCATGTATGTTCTCGAAGGAGGATCTAAGGTCCGGATACTCTTAGATGAAAGTGAAGAGCGAGGATGTGGGTAAGACAGTCTTTCAAACATGGTACAAACACTATGAGTTTTTAGTGATGCCGTTTAGGCTAACGAATGCTCCTGCAGTATTCATGAACTTGATGAACAGAGTGTTTCATCCATACCTCGACAAATTTGCAATAGCATTTATCGATGACATACTGATATACTCTCCGGGTATACTGAGACCCATGCACGACATCTACGAATAGTTCTTCAGAGGCTTCGGGAAGAGTCCTTATATGTAAAATTTTTGAAGAGTGAGTTATGGATTCGGGAAGTTGCACTTTTAGGACATGTGATCTCAGCAACAGGGGTAGCAATGGACCCTATCAAGGTGAAAACCGTCATGGCTTGGCTAGAACCAAAATCAGTGGGAGACATTCGAAGCTTCCTTGGGTTAGCTGGGTATTTTCGAAAATTTATCGAGGGATTCTTTGCACTGGCTCGATCGTTCACAAGGCTTACACAGAAGGGGGTGAACTTTCAGTGGATGAGTTGTGTTCACAAGTGTTTGAGGAACTAAAGAGGAGACTGACATCAGCCCCGATCCTGACCCTACCAAGGGAGAGACTTGATTATGTAGTATATAACGATGCCTCCAAGAATGGATTAGGGTGTGTTTTGATGCAAGAAGATAAGGTGATAGCATATGCCTCCCACCAATTGAAGTCTTATGAAGTTAACTATCCCACCCATGACCTGGAGTTAGCCGCAGTACTATATGCTTTGAAGATCTAGAGACACTTCCTGTATGGGACCCAATGTATCATCTATACTGACCACAAGAGTTTGTGTTACATCTTTATCCAAAAAGAACTGAACATGCACCAAAGACGCTGGATGGAATTGATTAAAGAATCTGATTTAGACATACAGTATCACCCGGAAGGCAAATCTGGTTGCAGATGCGCTCAGTGTGGAGTGTCTGAGGAAGAACGCCCGATGAAGTTTCTATTTGGGCTAAGAAGTGAGTTTGAACAAATTTCGAGCCAAATATGAGTTACTGAGCCCTTGCAATGTTTGAACAAGGTATACTCGACCATTCTCACGATAGAGAAGCAACGAGAGGAGCATGCTTGTAAAGATATGAAATATCCCAAGATGAATGTGAGGATATTTCACAAACAGAGAAAGGCGGTTGAAATAGTTGCAGGATACATTTGAGAATGCCTTGATTGAGATTTTTCTCAAAACTCTCTCTGTTACATAATGTATCTGTATATGTATACACATTGTATCTTTAGTCCATTGGGCTTTCTTTCTATACAGACAAATAATGAATAAAGACGCTACTTCACTACCTATGTACATAAAATGTTTTGTTCCTGCCAGTGATTGCATCTCCTTGCCTACAACTCTGCTCATCATCATCAGTCGTTCTACAACTCTGCTCATTTTCATCTGATGCATCTGTTCTAACACTCCCCCTGCAAGACGGAGGCTGGGGCGACAGACCAAGCCCCATCTTGGCTAAAAGATTTGTAAACACAAGCAGAGGTAAAGACTTGGTAAAAAGATCAGCCAACTGATGTGATGATGGAATATATAAAGGAAGGAGGAAACCAGTCTTGTACATGTCACGAACTAGATGGCAATCCAACACAATGTGTTTTGTCCGCTCATGAACGACATGATTTGCGGTCAGGTGAAGGGCTGACTGATTATCATAGTGATTTATATTATACCAGGATTTGGTAAATGAAGGGGTATAGCCAAGGATGGTTCTGTTATAGACTCTGAAGTAGGGATATCAACAGTGGAATCTGGTTTAAAGAGGAAGATGGTTTCATAGAATACAACATCTCTTGAAACAATCACCTTCTGTTCTTGCAAATCAAACACTCTGTATGCCTTGCTGACTGTAGAATACCCAAGAAAAATGCAGCGACAAGCACGAGCATCCAACTTCAATTTGTGTGGTTTGGTGTTGGTTACATAGCACAAACATCCAAAAGTCCGTAGCAATGACAAATCGGGTGCTAGTCCAAACAACACTTCGTGTGGACTTCTCCATTTTTAAGGTGACTGTTGGAAGCTTATTAATAAGATATGCTGCAGTAAGAACTGCATCTCCCCAGAACCTCTTAGGTAATCCAAATTGAAACATCAGAGTGCGAGTAACCTCTAACAAATGTCGATGCTTTCTTTCAACAATCCCATTCTGTTGTGGAGTATAGGGAGTAGACTTTTGATGGATGATTCCTAAAGAAGAGATAAATTCATTGCACGCATGGTTCAAGAACTCAGAACCATTATCAATCCGAATGACTCAAATCACCGAATTAAACTGAGTATTCACCATTCTTGCAAACTGTTGCAAGAAATGAGTGACCTGAGTTTTATCTTTCATGAGATACACCCATGTTCCGCGACTAAAATCATCAACCAAAGTTAAGAAGTAGGTTGCCCCAGTAAGTGAAGGAGTGGATAAAGGTCCCCATACATCAATATGAACAAGTTCAAAAGGGTGAGAGGAATGACAAACATGAACAGGAAATGGCATTCGAGTCTGCTTGCCTTTATGACAGGCATCGCATGGAACAGTTGGTTTACAAGTGTGAGCATTCAAAGATAATCGTTGCAAAACATTATGAGAAGGGTGACCAAGTCTATTGTGTCATAAGTTATCAGATACAACATGTTTTGAAGATTGAAAAGTACATACTGAATTCACAAAAGGCTGAGATGACAGAATATCTGGAACAACTGATTTTGATGGCACTTTAGCAAAAGATGGATCCAAAACATACAGTCCGCAAAACTCCCTTCCCATGGCCAAAACCTCTTTAGACAGAAGGTCATGCATGAGACAATGATTTGGGAAGAAAGTGAGAAAAACATGAGATGTGGCAGATAGGTTGGAAACACTTATCATATTGAACTGGAACGAGGGGATGAATTGGACATTCTCAAGGGTTATACGAGGATTCAAAGTGTTTCTTCTTATTCGGTTCACATGAGCAACAACACCATTCGCTTGTTTGACAGGAAGATCAGAGGATAAAGGTGTATAGGAATGCATAAGGTTTAGATTTCTGCACATGTGACTAGTTGCTATCAATGACCCATGAGCCTAGTTTAAGCATAGGTGACACAGATAGAGCATGAAAGAATGTGTTACCTGTGTGTTCTGACTCATCCATTGCAACGAGTTGAAGATCAGCTGGATTGAGCGCATTCTGGAGTGCCTGCAACTGGAGACTTTGCTGTTGGATTAGCTTCACTAAATCACCAACATCTGCCTGAATAGAACAGAGGCTTTCCTCCAGATCCATTGGTGAGTCAACCACATGCGCATACTACCCTTGTGAAAGTTGTTTCCTCTGTTTAAGTGTGAAACAATTGTTTGCAGCATGTCCTTTTCCACCACAGAAATCACATGCTTTAAGCTTGAAGCATTCGGAGACCTTATGACCGAGAAAACCACAATATTCACGTTTCACAACTCCCCTTCCTCCAGCAGGAACTCCACTTCTACCCCCATAGCCTCGCATAGGCTGGTTTGCCCACCTCTTGTTTGGACCAGTGTTCATTCAATGTGACCTCACAACCATTGCATTCTGTTCATTTGTAGTCAAGTTGTTCACATTCTCAGCTCGCTGTTGTTCAACTGTCAGTATCATTGAGTAGACTTTGTTCAAACTAGGCAACAGTTCAGATGCCATAATCTGACTAGATGTTTGTTCATACTCAGGATTCAGTCCAAATAGAAACTTCATCACTCTCTCCTCTTCAACATAAGTTTTCATAACTCCACATTGACATTTGGTAATAGGGCGAGCGTGGTTCAGCTCATCCCACCATCCCTTCAGTTTGTTGTAATATTTGGTGACTGAATCTCCATTCTGCTTGAGCATGCCTATTTCTCTTCTAATCTTAAAGACCATAGGGCCATTACACTGTCCCAGTCGTTCCTCAAGTTCCAGCCAATGATCTCTGGCACTTGTGGTTGTGTACTGAAAACCTTCCAACACCTCTTTATCTATAGAGTTATATATCCAATAGGCAACCATAAGATCGACACTTTTCCAAACCCAATACTCCTCAGAACTTTTATCAGTTGGCGGCTCAAAAGCTTCATCAATCAGGATTTCCTTTCCCTTTGCTCCTAGAGCCATTTTAATTGCTCTACTCCAAGCTTGATAATTCTTGGTGTTAAGTAACACAATAACAAGTGACATACCCGGTTGATCTGAATCACGAACATAATATCTACCCTTCCTCTCAGATCCAGCTCTAAGCTCCATTTTTGATTTTGTAGCTGTTCCTTTAAGAGGCAGTCCTTCCTCCTTTCCAGTCATTTTGGTAAGCAAAGATAAGTAAAGAATAAAGGCAGTGTCTTGCACAAGAAAGCAGCAGATTGGATCAGATTACTGCTCCGATACCATGTAAAGATATGAAATATCCCAAGATGAATGTAAGGATATTTCACAAACAGAGAAAGGCAGTTGAAATAGTTGCAGGATACAGTTGAGAAGCACAGATTTAGCAACGATTAAGACATGACAATAATGGCAACAGAGAAGCCCATTGGAGAATGCCTTGATTGAGATTTTTCTCAAAATCCTCTCTGTTACATAGTGTATCTGTATATATATACACATTGTATCTGTAGCCCATTGGGCTTTCTTTCTATGCGGACAAATAATGAATAAAGACGCTACTTAACTACATATGTACAGAACACGTTTTGTTCCTGTCAGTGACTGCTTCTCCTTGTCTACAACTCTGCTCACCTTCATCAGCCCTTCTACAACTCTGCTCATTTTCATCTGATGCATCTGTTCTAACAATGCTACCGCACTGACCCACGATGAACACAGAGCATTCCTTGCCAAATCAAACAAGCCCCTTGGTGATCATTCATCATCTAGATTAAAATGAGGAAGTAGGTGGTAGAGGATGACGAACTGGTAGTGGAAGGGGGTGACCTGAGATTAGTTGTGAGAATTGTAGTTGCGTGGGTCACTTGATTGCTGACTGTTACAAGGTAAAAACTTGTTCTCACTGCAACATTCAGGGTCACTTTGTGGCTAATTGTTAAAGTTGAAAGAACAAATGAAGTAAGGAAAATCCCTTCAATATGCACATGTGGCATTAAATGCCACATGATGCAATGAAGGAAAAAAAAGGTGAGCCACAATAAATGCGCGTGGGAAGGAAAAAAATTGGACGGTGGGGAACGGAATTGAAAACGTGGAGCAGTATTTCAAACAGTAGTTCACACTACTATTTCCACGCGTTTTCTCCCCTATAAAA
>JAOYMZ010083569.1:0-11281 GCA_025802335.1 Pinguicula primuliflora
GAATTCATAAGATAGTGGAAAAGTGCATGTTTTGAGCTTAAATCTTGGTATTTAGGGAATGAAATGGACTAAAATGTCGCATGAAATAAGCCCTAATTAGGTGCTTATCACTAGTTCGAGCATTACCTTGAAAGATAAGCCCAATTCTTCCTAGATTTCTTTTGCAGTGTTGCAATCCATAATCCGGCCAAACAGGAACTCTGCAACAGACTGATGAAGAACACTCATAGATCTATATTGTCGAGAAACTTTTTCCTCATACATCTTTACCTGTTTTATGTTATTAGTATTCGGTTGAATGGGCTCAACATCCGACTCTACGGCTTCCCACAACAGTTGACCCTTACGGTATGCCTTCATCTTAACCGCCCAAACCTGGTATCCTTCACCGGTAAAAAATGGGGCGGCCGTTCCAGCAGGTGGTTGAATGCTCGGATTTTGTGCAGCCATGAGCTCCGGTACCATTGATAGAAGAGTATATGGACTTAGTTTAGAGAATTAGAACTGAACGAAGGAAGATTAAGTATGTTATGAAGAACAGAGTTGTTCTGTTCTTGTTGTCCGAAGATTATATTTTTCTCGAAAGGTTTCTTGACTGGAAGGAAAATATGATTGAGGGAAATTGTTGTATTCTCATTTCAACTTTTCCCATTTATACAAAGATAGAAAGGCGGTTTAACAAAAGCAGAAACGCGCCTTTCATACACACGACTTTCTCATCTGATATGTTGTTAAAAAAACAAACTTAAACTATACATAAAACTCAGCATCAGAACTCAAACACAAACTCAGCATCAGAACTTGATTCCACCATAGCTGATGTTGCTAAAGCTTTCTCAATTACTATATATTCGGAAACCTTGTCCAAGTCCGCTAAGGAGGTGTGGAAGGTATTAGAATGGAGACATAATAGGATGGATGAGATGACCGCCTTGGAAAAAAATAAGACCTGGGAGAAGTGTGAGATTTAGAGAGGAAAGCATCCAGTAGGGTGCAAGTACGTATTTACGATAGAGAGAAAATAAGACGGATATGTGCAGAGATATAAGACAAGATTAGTAGCCAAAAGAAGTACTCTAACTTATGTAATTGATTATTTTGAAACTTTCTCTCATATGGTTAATATTAATACTATTAGAGTACTTTTCTCTATTACAGCTACTAAGGGATGACCCCTTTATCAACTTGACGTGAAGAATGTATTTTTGCATGGTGTCCTAAAGGAACATGTGTATATGGAGCCTTCCCTATAGTTTGCATACGACTTCAAGGGGAGTGAGGGGTGTTTGTTGAAGAAATGGATTGAAGCCGTCACCCATAGCTTGGTTTGGCAGATTTACATCAACGATGAAGAAATATGAATACAATCAGAGTAATTCTGATTATACTCTCTTCTTGAATCCCCGAAATGATAAGATCATTGCTGGTAGTGATACAAATGAAACAGAACAACTCAAGAAGAGGCTCTTTAAGAGTTTGAAGTGAAGGTTTAGGGAATCTCAAGTATTTTTTGGGTATTAAGGTTCTGAGATCTAAAGGAGAAATCTTCATCTCACAAAAGAAATATATTCTTGACTTGCTGGTTGAGACCTGAATTAGGGATTGTAAGCCTGCTCATACTCCTACGATGATGAATCACAAACTTCAAGAGAATTATGAGATGGCTAATCAGGGCGAATTCCAGAGGCTAGTTGGAAAGCTGAACAATCTTGCCCATACTCATCCAAATATAGCTTATACAGTTAGAATGGTGACCTAGTTTATGCATCAACCTCATACAAGCCACATGGAAGCTGCAGTTCAAATAGTTCGGTATTTGAAAGGATATTTTTTATAAATATCATGGGCACCTGGCAAGCCTATACTGATGTTGATTGGGCTGGCAATCCTAATGATAGGCGGTCAACATCTGGATACATTACTTGTGTTCGTGGGAACCTTGTGACGTGAAAATATAAAAACAGAGGGTGGTTGCTCTCTAGTGCTGAAGCTAAATTTAGAGGGATCACTCGTGGTCTAAGTGAGGTTTTGTGGCTTAAGAAATTGATGACATAAATTGATTTTCCCTCTGAACGTGCTATAGAGTTGATGCGTGACAACAAAGCAACTATAAGTATTTCTGAGAATCTAGTTCAACATGATCGTACTAAGCATATTGAGGTCGATTGACACTTTATAAAAGAGAAGATTGAAGAAGGGATCATCAATTTGCCGCTTGTGAGGTATGAAGATCAAGCTGCAGCCATCTTGACAAAAGCAGTTACACAATCGAGGTTACAAAATATTCTTAAGAAGTTGGGTATGGGCAACTCCACTATCCACCTTGAGGGTATGTGTGAGAAGAGTAAAAAATAAATTAATTATTAGAGTACTAATCCCGTATTCGTACGCCCATGATTGTAATGACCCTATATTTGAGTTATAGTGGGATTGACCCTCCTAGTAGTTTTATCTATATAAACTCTTATTTGATTAATGGAAGGATTAAGCTTTTGAGTCAAAATATTTCCTATCTATATTTCTTAACACTAAGACCATGCTGAGCAAATATATCAATAGTTGTTTCATTTTTCTTTTCTTTTTTTCTTTGTTATTTCTTTTTTTCTCATGAGCAACTCAAGAACCTTGCAAAGTACAACATGTAAGCTCGTATAAAGACTTGAAAGAAAGTAAATATCCATAAAATCTGACCTTGAACAATAGAGAGGAGCCGTTGAATTATAAAAATGGTCAAATGCATGAAACGAAAGCAAGATAGGGTACCTTTGCTCCAATTATTTATAAAATAAGCCAACTTATGCGCAAACTAAACTATAAAGAACTCCCTATTCCCCACATTTAGAACCTTTCTTGTCCCTAATAAACTTAGAATAAATAGCGGAGGCTTTATAGTGAAGTTTAGGGGTAAGAAAATAGGAAACAATGCCTTATGTGGTGCTAAGGAGTGACATGCTTAGGTTGACATTTAAAGCTCATGTTATGGACAATCACTATACTCTAATTATCATAGGATGAATAGTTAGGAGTGTAGAGAACAGTTTATGGTTAAGCAAGGCCTGGAAAATGGTAATCTTCCACAAGATGGTGCAAGGAAAAGGGGTACCTCAAAAGTATAGCCTATCTTGAGGAGATGATGAAAATCGGCCATGTCTTTTTCTGGTCTCTGAAAATTAGCTGCAAAAGTGGTCGGATATACAACAACTCCCACTGGATAGGTGATATTCAGATCATGGTAAATGACGAATTTTCTGAATTTTTCTTTTCAGTATGTTGGGATATCATACAACATGATATTTTGCAGGCGGTCATAACTTTCTTTGCAAGGCATAAACTACCTACTCTCATTTGTTAATTATCAAAAATTCTACCTCGTGTTAAGCACTTGGATTTTTGTCCTAACAGCCTTTGCAATTTTATCAAGAAGATCATATATCAAATTTAGTATCCCATTTATCCTTTACTCTTCATGTAATTATATATCCACAACGAAGTGGCCAATTTGTAACTCCTTGAATGTTGTATGCTTTCAGTATGTTGCCTCTTCATCTCTTCTCTCCATCTCAATCAATTCCGAAACTATATCAGTGTCAATGTTGACCCGTAATGCAACTCCAAGCTGAAGTGTTGCATTGGCTTCATCCCCACATTCCTTATTTGTGAGTTTTGAAATTTTGTATTCTGCATCAATCGCTACATGCCTTTGATTGCGCTTGATAGTTGCTCATCTTTTTTGCCCTATTATCCTGGTAAATGAATCTTTGGATTGAGGCCTAAACCGTTTAAAACTCTAGAGTCGTGTTTTGATCACCCTCGATTCTCAGAGTTTGTAACTACTTCCTCGGTGGAGATAAAGATACATGGAAGTCAAGGATTTGGCTTGTTTGAGAAGCTGAAGCAACTCAAATATAAGCTGAAATACTGGAATAAAGAAACATTTGGAGACTTGAATGATAAAAAGAAGGTTGAAGAGAATAAAATAAAGTTGTTGGATCTTAAAATAGAGGAAATTATGTTGTCTGAGGGTGAAAAACAAGAGAGAAAGGGATCTAGAATTGAGATACTCCACTTATGTATTATGAAAGGATGGTTAATTCATCAGAAGTCAAAGCACAAATGGTTGAAATTTGGAGACGCAAACACTTGATTTGTCTGCACTTCTTCGCAGCAAAACCATGCAAAAAACACAGTGAAGGGGCTACTGATAGATGGCACGTGAAGGTCTGAAGTATTGGTTGTAAAACAACATGTACATGAACAGTTGAAGCAACACTATATGGAGAGAAATCCTTCTGGACCAGATATTTTGTGGACAGTCCATAGAGTGGTTTCTTTGAATGAAAATGAGATGCGATGCTTACCAATATTTTTTTGCGGATGAAGTATGGAAAGTTGGTAGTAGTTGTGGAAGTGGAAAGGGTCCAGGGCAGGTTAGTTATAATTTCAGATTGTTGAGCATTTCTGACCACTTCTGAAGGATGATTTCATGAGGTTCTTTTGAGAATTCTGGATGGCAGGAAAATTGGTTAAAGGATTGAATGGGATGCTACTATCCCTAGTTGCAAAGAAGGCCAATCCACACAATATTACTTATTATAGACCTATTTTTATGGTGGAATATGTATACAAGATATTAACCAAGTTACTGGCTCAACGGTTGGCAAGAGTTCTCCCTGCCTTAATCTCTAGAATTCAAATAGGATTTGTATCTGCTAGATCTATCTTGGATAGTGTTGTGCTAATGAGGTCGTTCATGAGGCAAAAAGCAAAAAGAAGAGGTGTGCTCTATTTAAGTTTGATTTTCAAAAAGCCTTTGATAGTTTAAATTGAGGTTTCTTATGGCATATGATGGAGAGTATGGGTTTCTGCTAAAAATGGATGAATTGGATTAAAGAGTGTGTTTTGACAGCTCATATGTCTATCACTATTAATGGAAGCTCTTATGGGAAGTTTCATATGGAGAATGGCTTACGGCATGATGATTCCCTCACTCATTGTTTGCAATTGATGTGGAAGGTTTAAACTTATTGATAGAACAAGCTGTTAATAAAGGCAAACTAGAAGGTTGCAGATTTGAAAATGGTCTCTCAGTCACGCATCAAAAATTTGTTGATGATACCATGTTATTCACGAATGTTCTGTGGCAGATGTAGATTCTTTTAAAAGAATTCTTAGAATCCTTGAGTTGTGTTCAAGGATCAAAGTTAAAGTCATTAAGAGTCGCCTATTTGTGATTAATATGGATCGTGAGAGGGTTGTGCATCAAGCAGTAACCTTGCACTGTGTGATAGACACTATTCCATTCTTATACCTTGGCATTCAGATTGCCATAAATCTAAGACACGTCAGGTCTTGACAACCAGTGATCGATATGTGCAGAGGAGGATTGATAGTTGGAGGAAGAAACATATTTCTCTAGGGGGGCAGAATCACTATTATCAAAACTATCCTCTCAAGCATCCCAACCTATTATCTATTGTTGTACAAGGTTCCATAAGCGATATTGAAGAAAAAATGTTCAACTACAAAGGCGATTCTTGTTGGGTGAAAAACGAGAAGTGTTGAGGCGGATTTCTTGAATAAATGGAATTGTGTCTGTTATTTTATGGAGGTGGATTGGGTATTAAGCAGCTAGAGAAGTTTAAATTGACACTACTTAGTAAATGTCCAAGTAAGCTATTGATAGAGGGTGGACAACTATGTAAAGAGGTGATCCAAGTTGGACGATATGGGGAGATAGCATGAGAATAGATGCATTGACTTACAATGCAAATGAGGATACTTCGATATGGTGGCAGGATATTCACAATTCAGTCACTATAAAGCCTTGGTTTTACGATGAATTCATGAGAAAGTTAAGGGATGAATCAATGACACTATTCTGG
The DNA here is from genome assembly GCA_025802335.1 of Pinguicula primuliflora. NCBI lineage: Eukaryota > Viridiplantae > Streptophyta > Magnoliopsida > Lamiales > Lentibulariaceae > Pinguicula > Pinguicula primuliflora. Next base: position 5,883 of record JAOYMZ010083569.1, read on the forward strand.
CTCGATATTTGGATAGACAGGGAGCCACTATCACAAAAATTCCCTAACCTCTATTAAGTTGCAGGTGACAAACAGACAACTATAATATACAAAGGATCACTTGATGGAGATACCTGGACATGGTTGTCTCCATTTTCCAATATATGTGCTGCAGAGTTTACAGAGCTATCTAACTACCTTCAGATTGCACTAGTTTAGAGGCAAGTCCCAGATTGCTGGGTTTGGACAAATCATGCAAGAAAGTTGTACCCAACATCTGAGTTCTATAGCAAGCAAATGCAGACTGTATGGTGTAACAACGAAGCATGCGAAAAGGCTGCATTAGCATGGAACAGAATTATGTCACTCAAAGGTCAAAGTTTTACATGGAAGTTATTGCAAAGTCAACTACCAACACTCGATAATTTGCAATTACGGGGGATCCAATTGAAGTCAGTCATGTACCATCTATGCGGACAATTTCCAGAGACAATTCAACATCTTTTCCTAACATGCTCCAAAATACAACAAATATGGAATCAGTAGAAATCTGGTTAAACATTATTGGGGCATAACCGATGAAAATGCAAAAGTATATGGAATGGGGTATTACAACAAATTACGTGGTATATATGGAAGGCGTGGAACTTGAAGGTGTTCGAGAACAATGAGAAACTTGTGGAAACTTTGATCGAGCAAATTGAATTGCAGATTTGGTGGAATTTGAAGGTGAATAATTTTCTATTACCTGCACTCGATTTCGACGAATGGAGCCGAAATCTGGATTTCTGTGTGCAGTGATGATCGAATGTCTACGGATGGCAGAAGGAAAAAATTGGGGTTAATTTTGAAGTGTTTAAATGTTGGAGAACGATGAGGAATTTGGAGGAACCTTCAAGCTATTGTACATTGTAAATTCTGCATGGTGTTGCCCAATTTGGGCAAAATTTGATTTTAATCAATAAAATATCACAACTTGCATACCCAAAAAAATTCGACACGTCTGAGATCCAAAATTGTTTGGAAGAGAAAGATTACATTTCCAGAAAATTGGTCCATACATTTTTTAAAAATACACATTTGCACTACAAAAAGTGTTGAAAATAAAAGAAAATTTTAAATCAACATGTTTTTGTATGCAATTCATTGTATGGACAATTCTTTAGACATGTTGTAACTCTCTTTTTGGAACATTATATTTACATTATGTAAAATTCAATGCATTCAAAGCTATATCATGGATATCTACTATTCTTCTTCTACTTTCCAAAAAAAATCTACTATTTTTTCTACAGGAGTGAATGGTGCATAATATTAGAATTCCGACAATGACTATTCAAATTGATCACAATGATCAAAACCCAAAGTCCCCTATTTCAATATGCAACTTCCTCATCACAATTTATAAATTTAAATAAAAGACTACTAAATCAAAAAAAAATGCAACAAATTATCTGTGATTAGGTCACATTCATGTCTAAGTTATATCAAACACTGTTATCAAGTTAAATGATTATAGTCGAAATTATAATATTATATATCAAATTGTTCATCGATCAATTATTTGAAATTTGTGTATTATTCTATACATATATTTCTTTTTCCATGAATTTTTTTTTTTGGATAAGTACATCCATTGAGAAAATGAAAGGCACTCATGTGTTTTTTCCACTAGTGGGGTTTCAAATCAATTTCCAACACTTCCAAATTATCATTTTTTTGACACATACGTCGCTGATGTGATCATGGACGGCGGCGACGATCACCTTCTTCTCCGCCGCCACCAACAACAACAACAGGGCGGCGGACGGCCAACGTTCCCATTCCAATTACTCGACAAAAAAGGAGAACCACCCAACTCCAATGCATCGAATCCAGAACCAAACACTGCAATCGTACCCTCCCGTATGACCACCGTTACGGCCGCTGAATCATCCACGAAGCCGCCGCCGAAACGTACGTCCACTAAGGACCGCCACACCAAAGTCGACGGCCGGGGGCGGCGCATCCGCATGCCCGCGCTTTGCGCCGCCAGGGTCTTCCAGCTCACGCGGGAGCTCGGCCACAAGTCCGACGGCGAGACCATCGAGTGGCTGCTGCAGCAGGCAGAGCCCTCTGTTATCGCCGCCACGGGCACCGGCACGATTCCGGCAAATTTCACGTCCCTGAATATTTCCCTTCGGAGCTCCGGCTCGTCAATGTCGGTACCGTCGCAGCAACTCAGATCATCTTATTTCAACCAGATCTACACGCTGCCGCGGCAGGGCGGGCTTTTCTCAAGCATCGGACATTCGCCGGAGAGTTCGTCATTGAATTTTCCTTCGGCGAATTTATTAATCCCTGGTATATTGAAGCAGGAGGGGGAGTCAGAGGAGTGTTTGGCGCGGAAGCGGAGTGCGGAGGAGGAATTAACTCACCCGCCACAATCGCAGCACCACCAGCTTGGCAGCTACTTGCTTCAGACATCCGCCGGCGCGATGACGGCGTCCAGCCAATCCTCCGTGCCGGCAAATTTTTGGATGTTGACGAATTCGAATAGCGGGCAAGTCATTGGTGGCGATCCGGTGTGGAAATTCCCATCAGCTAATATAAATGCCAGCACCACGGCTGCGGCGTTGTATAGAGGGACAATGTCGAGCGGGCTGCATTTTATGAATTTTCCGGCGCCTGTTGCGGTTCTTGGCAGTGGGAGTGGTGTTAGCGGAAGCGGTGGCGGTGGCGACTGTGGGATGGGAGAGGGGCAATGGGGGATGCTACGTGGATCGAATACTTATCCGGGTGGGAACGGAGGGGAGATTTCTCCGGGGGATGGAGACGGTAGAGAAAATCGGCACGATGGTGGGAACGGAGATTGTTGAATCAACGGCGTTTTGGTGTCATGTGTAGTTTGGATGTGTAAAACACATCTACACTACAAGTTTGATTAATTTTGGCTAAAATCGTTTCTTTGCCATTTATCTATGGATTACTTGTTAGTGTTTCGTATCTTTCTACATTTTTTGTTCCTTTGGACCCATTTCTTGGTCGTGTGACGTGTAAGGAGGGATGATTAAGGGTTGTTGTGGACGACGAATGATATTTTCTATTAAAATAGAGTATTTTTTGTACAAATCTATTCTATTTTGTTGAAATTAGATCAGATGGCTCGGACCTGCGTAATTTGTGGGTTTGACTTCATGTACGTACGTGTATGGGTGACAATACCCTTATTAAAATTATGTGACAATTAAGTAATCAATAATGATAGGTGTACATAATTATGTACCATCAATAGAATTTGTATATATGCTATTATAATTGGGAACACACATTTTTTATTGGTGGATCATTATACGTGTACATATTTTATTGTTTGTACATAATTATGTACAGTAAAATTATGTATATCTATCATTTCCCATTGAGTAACCCAGATTTTCCAATTTATATTGAGAAGGACAATTAAGATTTGGACACTCACCTCTCAAGTTCGACTAGGTAAATCCTATCGGGTTTGAACTCGCACACCGTATATATAGTATCGTGACATTCTAGGCATTAGCAGCAAAAGCATTTGGGCCTGGCTCCGATACCGTGTTGAAATTGGACTCAACTCATAATCCGGGCTCGAACCTTTTTGAATAAATCGGGCCCGACAGTAATTTGAAGATTTGGCCCTAGCTGTGTGTGTCTGGATTAATTTTATTAGGAATGTGAATAACCTCATTAAAATTATGAACTCATGTTAATTGAGTTTAACCTACCTTTCTATTTATATTTGAGAATTTTTCTTTCATTTTCCATGGCAGGATAATTTGGATTTTAACAATGATCCTGCTATTTGTCGCGAGATTACACATAATTAATTCTCTGTTAATTTGCTTTTGCGTGTCGGCCATCAAACAAACCTTATGTTTCATTTTCAATTACTCAAAAAAATCAAGATTTTAATTCATAAAAATAATACTATCTTAAAGAATGGCCAATTTGGTTTCATTGCACTGATACCATAATGCCATATGTTTTTTTTCTGTAAAATATCCATTTTCGTAGAAAATAAAATAATTTACACCCCTGTTTCATGCTACTTTTTTTTTATATGCAATTTTTTTGGATTTTTATTAAAATAAAATGTACATATTTACAAATTTGTCATTCACATGGCGACCGGTATCTTACTCTTGTTTACAAGATTTTCATCTTCTCAGTTCGGTTCCCGGCGGTCGCTCCATCCATCTGATCAGCGTAGGCATTGAGATTTTCATTTGTTTTTTATGGCTTGTGTACCAGCTCCATGTCCGTTCCATGATTATATGCACGATCTTGTCAATTTCTGGGGCTAGGTCTTCGTAATGTCTAAGATTTCTTGATCGCCATATCTCCCATGTTGTAGCGAACCAGAAGATTTTCCACGAATCTTCGCTCCAGCTGGTTGGCCTCTGCTGTAGTAATGTATCCAGTGATGGCGGGTCTGATCTATAGTTGATGCTCAGCCAGTGTTGAATATTTTTCCAAATTTGTCTTGTGATTCCGCATTCTCTGAATATATGCGTTGCTGATTCCGTCGTGTCTTCATTCTTGCAGAGATGGCATGAGATTCTCACATCAGGATGGATGATATTTCTCCTCACCAGATTATCTTGTGTTGGTAAGGCATTCTGATTCAATTTCCAGACGAAAATTTCTACTTTTAGAGGCACCCTATTGCATCTTGATTATTGTAGTTGAATTCTTTCATCTTCAGTCCATGGAGCTTTAACATTCTGTTTCACTATCCATGAGTAGCCTGCCTTGACTGTGTATTCCTTGTTTGTGCTTGCTGTCTGAATCCAAATGTCTTCCTGATCTTGATTTATGCTGGTATTTTCCAATAGCTCATATAGTTGTAGTTCCTGTCCTTCTTCTATCTCATTTAGACTTCTTTTCCAGTCAATTTGCCATTTCTAATTGCTTTCTTGCCAGAATCCCATCTGCGATATGGTTGCGTTTTTGTTCCTTGCTTTTCTGTATAGCCTTGGGAAGATGGTGGTCAGGTTTTGATCACCCATCCAATCCTCCTCCCAGAATAGTACACAATTTCCTCTACCTGTTTTCAGTCTCCATAATTTGCAATGCCATTGCTGTTCTGCAACTTGGTTTACATCTTGCCACCAGTGAGACGCTGCCTTCATTTATGTGTGAGGCCTTGACCCTACCTGATTATCTGCTGGAATCTCCTTCAGCTCCCTGACATGCCCTAGCTTCAGTTTTCCTTTTGAGCCATATCTTGATCTTAGGATTTGTTTCCACAATGGGTCTTCATGATCCAATATTCTGCTTGTCCATTTTCCTAGCATCGCTTGATTAAAAGCCTGTAGGTTCTTCACTCCTAGTCCACCATTCTCGCATGGATGCGCTATCTTTTCCCATTTGATCCAATGCATTTTCTTGTGTCCTATTTC
>JAOYMZ010083590.1:0-11280 GCA_025802335.1 Pinguicula primuliflora
ATTTAATACATACCGATCTTCGGAAGACCGGTATCTTCTTAATTACGCGTGATTAACGAATCTTAATTATCACCGGTTTTTAGAAGGCCGTTGTTTTTTTATATCGGTCTTCCGAAAAGCGGTGTCTTACACCGGTCTTTGGAAGATCGATGCGTGATATTTTCAAAAATTACCTAAACTTTTATGGAATAAGAAAAAAATTTCGTGAAAGGACGTGTAATTTTTGAATTTTTCGTATCTTTGATTGGTCTTGTAGACCGGCTCGCCAATTAAACAGCTCGATCCTCATTCCTCGTACAGAATTAATTACCTTTTGTCTGAACTGAATCATTTTGTTATGGCTTTTGTAGCCCGAGGAAAAGCAAAAAGAAAGGAAATATTTCTTTGCGGACAAAAAGATTCCGAGAATTTCTCCCCAGTTCATCTCCATCCTCGTCGTTAATCCATATCTAGGATCAGTTTGATTTGTTCGGGTTTTATCCGAAAGGAAAAGTATAAACTTTACGTTATAAGAATTTCCCTTTTCTTTTCCTGTATTCTATTCTATATAGTAGGACAGAAGAATATCTCCCTCCCCATTTGCCACAGAAGAGAAGTAGATAGAAAGACGAAGAAGGATTCGCTGTGTTCAATGGCGAGACATGAGGAGCTACCGGTACCAGTTTTCAACTCATTGGAACCCGTTTACGGAAGCGGGTCGCAACTTGATGAAGCGGAGCTCCGATTCAACAATTTGAAGTCTAAGTTTATTGAATTCTTCGGCCACCCACCTGATCTCTATGCCCGATCTCCAGGTAATCATACTCGGAAGTAACTGTTGAGTTTGTTTTGAGATTTGTTTTTCGTAATTTTGCCTATTTTTGAGTGATTCCGAGTGGATTTAAAGGTGTCTGTGAATGAAAGTTTGGAACTTTCTTTGTGGGTTTTCGATTTATATGTTATTAAGGTTTCATCTTTAGGTAGGGTGAATTTGATCGGCGAGCACATAGACTATGAAGGGTATTCGGTTTTGCCAATGGCGATCAGGCAAGATACGATAGTGGCAATTCGGAAAATCGAAGGGGATAAAACGCTTAAGATTGCTAATGTGAACAGTGAGAAGTATACTCTGTGTATTTATCCAGCGGATCCTGACCAGGTATCACGGGCTTATATTTGTGTTTGTAAAATCTGCTGAATCAGTGAATGTATGAGCGTGTTGTTGAGCTATCTTTGAATCTTGATAGTGAAATGTACTGGTTATGCAATTATCTGCTGTCTACATGCATTTATGGCTTTGTTTGACTAGAAGATAGTCTCTTGACTTTGATGTATTTTACTCCTAAAGAGAAAAATAAAGGAAGTTGGAATTATTTTTTGAGTTTTACATGAGAAATATTGTTCTGGTATTCTCTTGAAATTTCATTTTCAGCTCTACGTGGGAAATATTTTCCTTCCTTCCTTCAGTTCTCTATCGTATAAACTGTTTTAGAAGGGGTATTTGATGTACTCATCCTTGAGTATGTTGATTGTCAACTGCCGTTAAAAGAGGACTGTTTTTGTGCTTTCCAGGAAATTGATTTGAAGAATCACAGATGGGGACACTATTTTGTTTGTGGGTATGATCCCTTCTATGTTTCATGACTATGCTTTGCGATGAATTTTACAACTATTCCGGGTTTGCTATTTTTTGTTTCTAGTTACATCTTCTAACTCTACTTCAGGTACAAAGGCTTCTATGAGTATGCCAAATCGAAGGGAATAGATGTTGGCAATTTTGGACTTGAGGTTGTCGTTGATGGCATTGTCCCGACAGGTACCTGCATGACTGCATCTTCAAGACTTATGAATGTTTTGATCTTGCTAATAATCTCACTGGATAATTGAGACTGTTATTTTCCCCTGGCAGGATCTGGTTTGTCTAGCTCTGCTGCATTTGTCTGCTCGTCTACGATTGCTATTATGGCAGTAAATGGCAAAACCTTCTCAAAGGTACTTCCATGTCTCTATATTTCTGTTAATTCTGTGCATAAACAGACAAGCCTCAAATTAATGATTAAATTCTGCATTTGTGACTCTTGTTTTAAAATTTATTTCCAGAAAGAACTTGCGCAATTAACATGTGAATGTGAGAGACACATTGGAACTCAATCTGGTGGAATGGATCAGGTATTTCCATGAGAACTTAAGTCTCCAAGTGATTCTCACGTGCTCAATGTTGTTGTACTCAATAATGATTTACTCTGCTCAACTCTAATCTGAGCCATTAATCTGACGGCTCACATGTGTCATTTTAAGTGACCAATCTAATCTCAGCATCATCACATAACATTGAGCACCTGAGAATTTCTTATTAGTCTCCATTTCCTAGAACTCGAATTAACTAGGTGTGATGTTGGTTCAAAAACAGGCGATCTCCGTGATGGCTCAATCTGGATTCGCAGCGCTAATTGATTTCAACCCGATTCGTTCTACTGAGGTGCAGCTTCCTGCTGGTGGAACCTTTGTCATAGCACATTCTCTGGCTGAATCTCAGAAAGCAGTTACTGCTGCAACGAACTACAATAACAGGGTTGTTGAGTGCCGTCTAGCTTCAGTGAGCTTGCTCATCGTAACCCTTTATGAATATATGTTGCAATAACCATGAAATCTCTTTTCACCAATTCTTCTACCAATATGCAGATTGTACTTGGCATAAAACTTGGAATGAATGTTGAAGAGGCCATAACCAAAGTCAAGATGCTTTCTGATGTTGAAGGACTGTGTGTAGCGTTTGCTAGTAATCATGGATCATTAGATCCAGTTCTCGCTGTAAAGGTACGAGATTATGTTAGGCCTCCGCATATATTCATACAAACACTAACTTGTGAATCAACATCGTGATTGTTTGCAATAACCTTACAGGAATTCTTGAAAGAAGAACCTTACAGCGCTGAAGCTATCGAAGAGATTATCAATGAAAAGCTCGTAGCCATCTTTGCCAATTCTCCTTCTTCCTTGGACGTGCTGAGAGCTGCCAAGCATTTTAAGCTACACCAGGTGAATCCATAACTTACAATGTCTTCTTACGAGATTTCTCAATAAGTTTCATGAGATGCCGTGTGTTTGTTCCTATTTGAAAAGTATCAACTTCTCTTGGAAACTCTTACCAGAGGGCTGCTCACGTATATACAGAAGCCAAACGTGTTTATGCCTTCAAGGATACTGTATCATCAAAACTGAGGTCAGCTTGTTTTTTCAGCCGTGTTCTAGTCTGCGGTCGGTCAATTTTTTTTTATTTTTTTAAATCATTTTTTTGGCAAAAAAATAAAAAATAAAAAATATTTTGCCCAGCCTCCTTGGCGCGGGGCAGCCCGAAAATTCCTCAAGACCGCCTAACATTTTCTCGAATAGTGGTTTTCAGTGACTAGGAAAAAGAACTTATTCGAGAATTTAGGAAATCTAAAAAATATAGTAAGGTGGAAAAACAGTGGTTGTAAAACGTTTTAAAACAGTTAAGAGAAAATTTAAGACAAGTAAAAGCACAGGTTAACAGAAACTTCAAAAACTAGAAGTAAAAACAGGGATAAACTTCTAAAAACTGCTAAAAGAAAAGGGCCTTGCTTATTTTTTACTTGTTCTATTGTTTCTTTTAGCGACGAAGAAATCCTTAAGAAGCTTGGTGAACTCATGAATGATAGCCACTATAGCTGCAGCGTCTTGTATGAATGCAGGTACAACTCCATCTTCATATCTATATGATACAACACCAATCACCATAGATGCAATGCGAAATGTTATGCCATTTCTGTGTACTGAATATTCTGCTTATGACTTTTCCAGTTGCCCTGAATTGGAAGAGCTTGTCAAAGCTTCTCGTGACAACGGTGCTCTCGGGGCGAGGCTCACCGGAGCTGGATGGGGTGGCTGCGCCGTCGCGTTGGTGAAGGAAAATATCGTACCAGAATTCATCCTAAACTTGAAGGTACATTATTCGTTTCGCGTTTGAAACTAAAAATCCTTCCTAAACATTCAAAATGGTTGTTCTTCATGTTGTCAGGAGCAATTCTATCAATCAAGAATTGACAAGGGTGTGATCAAAAGAAGTGAACTTGGACTATACATTTTCGCCTCCAAGCCATCGAGCGGTGCTGCCATCATCGAATTTTAGCCTCGCTGCAATCCCGACAAGGCCGGCCGTGTATGTTGGACGGAAAACCTGCGATTAGGGGATCATTTTTTCCGTAATTATGAATAAAGTCACGTCCACTCCCCCCGAAACCATAGCTGTTATGTTTCATGAGACTTTGAAACATCTGTAGGTATACTTTAGAGGGGATTTGGAGAAGACAGTAAAATGAACATGGATCTCTTATATTGTTTGGAACAATAACAATGAGCAATGTACGAAAGCGTTCCAGTAATTCTTATGCATACTTTTATTGTGCAATGAAGAATCCTTTAGCACTTTGGATTACTTCAATTCCTATGAAGAACCTTGTCTTTCCACGGCCATACATATCAAATTCAGCAGTAATAGAAGCGTGGAATTCTATGGCTTCATCATCGTGAGTAAAGATAAGGTCATCAACATATAAACTGATTATTAAGATGTTATCTTTGTCACTGATCTTGACGAAAAAAGTGCGTTTGTAGGGGCACTTAATGAAACCTACCTTGCTGAAGTAAGTTTCAATCCTACTATACCAAGCTCCAGTGGCTTGTTTCAGACCGTAGAGAGCTTTCTTCAGACGAAGAACTTTTATTTCATTTCCTCTAACCTCGTATCCTAAGGTTGCACCACATAAATTTCTTCATTTAATGTGCCATTTAAGAAGGCTGATTTAACATATGCCAAATTCTTGCGAGTAACCTTTTGCAACAAGGCGCGTCTTGTGTTTCTCCACACCTTCTGCATCATTTAGCTTCGTCTTATACACCCATTTCAGTCCAATTTCCTTACTTCCCTCCGGCAGATCAGTCAGTTCCCGAGTACTATTCTTTTAATGGACCGAATTTCCTGATCCATGGTATTTCTCCACTTATCTTACCTGACGGCTACATCAAAAGAGGAAGGATCGTCATTCGTGAAGAAAGCCAAGTATTCATTGTCAGAGAATTCTTGACCAAACTCAGTCCTGCATCATCTCGGAAGTTTGTGAGTTCTGCCAGGTTGGTGATGTGGATAATCACATTGTGCATTGGTAAACGGTGGCTGAGAACGGTCGCTTGAGGAAAAACCATGCTCACTATTGTCAGTGTGCACTGGTTGATAAGGTCCATCTTCCCATTCAAGCTCATCAGCAATAGTAAAAGAGTTTGATTCTTCCCACGTCCAGATCTTCTTTAAATATAACGTCTTGCTGATAATTATCTTGCTTGCAACTGGATCAAATAATTTATAAGCTTTTGATTCATTACTTGCACACAAGAAAACACATTTGAGACTTGTCATCCAACAGGTTAGTGTTGTATACATTTTGGACAACATAAAAGTTCACCTTCATAGGGTAACCTCCCATTTCTTAATAAATCAACATGCCAAGATGCAAGAGATATGGTTGATAACCCAAGTGGGTTGTCCTACTGGTGGAGGATTCAGGTTCAAATCCCACGGGGACAAAACAACTCATTTGGGTCACGGTCTAGGACTTTGATCCTAATTCAATCAGTTCGGTCGTGGGGGTCACCGTGTATGAACCCCTATGGGACTAGGAAGGCGCGAAGGACTTGGATACTATCAGAGATAATCAAAGAAGCATGTCTTTGGAACAAGGAGCATGACATCGTTACCCGCAAGGATATCAAAGGCATGGAAAGTCAGCTCAAGGTTCGAGTGAGTAAAGAGGACGGCTGTATGAGTAAAGAGGACGGCTGCATTTAATATCAGTTATTAGTCATTAATTGTGTGATGTTTTACATTCTCTATTGGAGTTCTATATGGAGCAGAATTGTAAAGAAGACAACCATTCAATGAAAAGTATTCTGCTTCATTGAATCATTTGGATCGAGTTCTCTCCCTTACAAACGAGTTCTCAACTTATCTCACTCACAGTTCTTACAATAAGTCGGAGAAGGAATCACTCTCCGGCCAAGTCACCGAAACAGAAGCAACAGACAAAGGAATTAGCCGTTGAGATTCGTTAGACTCTCTTCCAGGGTCCGATCACCCGACAGCGGTCCCGAATTCTTGACAGAATACCCATCGGTTATCCCAAAAAAAAAAAGAGAGATATAGTTGATTATAAAGTAGGAATCAATCCAATTTCTATCAAGCCAGATTGGAATCTTTTGGTGTGAAATAATGGGATCCGAGAGAAGTTTTTTTTGAAGGAAGTTATTTCGATATATTACATCCTTATTAGTCACAACAAATTTCATATCGTGCATGGGTAATTACTAATTTTATTAAAGTCTTCGTCCCTCGTAGTTATGAGGATCTTGGTGTTTCTTGTGTCAAATTACGGGAACTACACCATATATATCGTCATGGTCGCCATTAAGAGTGGGTTTCCCCAAACTTTGACTGGATTAATTATAGCCGAACCTTCAACTTTTCAGTCATTGGGATGGCCATGATGGCAAATTTGGAGAAATGATCACACACATCACAACTTAGTCCTATTCATATTCAGTACCCTTTCCTTTTTCCTATTTCCTCCGCAACAACCGAAACTATTATATCATCCCTTGCATATTTCCACACTATTTCTCTCATATTTATGTACTCATACCAACATGTGTGCTGGTGGAAGTGTGGAATTATGTATGAAAAGAACATGTGGATTATTCAACTTCCATGGTTAACTGCATGTCAAAAGGTCTATTCATACTAATAATTCATTAACTACAATTCAAAGAAATATATTTAAAAAAAAAACTAATCTTGACCAATTTGAACGGCTGTCGGTGGGGGAGAAGGAACACACGGCCAAAATCTGGGTGGGGTTCCCAATGAATCATGGGTTGTCTCATTCAAAAAGTGGTTTGTGAAACTGTGGATTCGGAAGACGAATGGTGTTCGCTGGAGCAGCAATAATGTCCCGATTAAACAAACAAATACCCGTAACACATAAATCTCAAACTTTCATGGTCGTTCAACCCTCGTGTGCTTGTCTCGGTTGGCCTACCTCTCGGACTTGACTGCGCTCCACTTATCAGGTATTAATCTGTCCTCCTCATGGCTTGTTATGTCTTCCTTGTCGGTGGGATACTCTTTGTCTTTGAATCACTGGGTTTCCCAGTTGAATTTCTTGTTTTCGTTTGTGGGAGATATATGAAAGATTGGATCTTGATCAACCATTTTCAGAGTTCGTTTCGATATAGCCAGTAGTTTCAGGACACTTTGAGGAGTAATTAGGAGTGATCTTGAATGAGCAATTTGGTTCTGGGTTTAGTGTTTTTTTTAGTGCCTGTCGGTGTTATCCGAAAAGAATATTCTTCACAGGTGATTTTGTAGTGATGCCTATTGATGAAATTGTTTTCTAAATGTTGATGGATGGTTGATTGGTTTCTTCCATTACACAAAAAGGGCCCTTTCTTGTCTATTTCGTAGCTGTAAGGTATGGGCTTGTGATTCTTTATATGAGTAGTAGTTGTTAGCTTTTTGGCTTTTATATCTTTTGTTTCTTGTTTTACCATATCTGCTTTCCTGTATATACACAGGTTTCTATCTGGGAATCAATGGGATTTTTGAGGAACTATTACTTCCAGCTCACTATACTTAACTCCAATTCGGACTATCAAATTCAAGTTCAGATTTGATTCAATACCATAGAAACTTCATCTCTTGTTACGGATCTTGAGCTTGAGAAGTCTGGTCTGATGGATCATACACCAATGGAACAAAGAGATGTTGTCATTGATATCAATAGCTCTGTTGGTAAGATCACAGAAACGGGAAGCCCCGGTGTTTCGTATCATGAAGTCGGTAGTTTAGACTCCTTCATGGTTTGCGGTATGCAGAGGAAGGCAGTGGATGAATTGACCAATGCTATGAATTCCGCAAGCCTGTCCAGTGATCTGCAATGTTCAGTAAAGAAGCCTAAGAAAATAAAGTGTATGTCTCATAGTGGTAAGAAGCCTTGTAAACCTCCCCGCCCTCCAAGAGGATTATCTCTAGATGCAGCTGACGCGAAGCTGATCCGGGAGATTGCCGAGATTGCTAAGTTGAAGCGTGCAAGAATCGAGAGAATGAAGGCATTGAAGGAAACGAAGACAGCAAAAGCACCTTCAGCTTCAATGTCACTAAGTGGAAACTGGATAGCTATGCTCTTCACCATTCTGTTTTTCGTTGTGATCATTCTACAAGGTAACACATTCTGCTCTTGTGTATCCGCTGATGCCATTCCTGAATGTCAATATTGCTAAAACGCAACAGAACTTTTATATATTATAGCACTACATTCCTATATAAGTTGGTTGATATTTATGTGCGAAATCCGTGTGGGACATTCCAACATATATGACCTTCACTGCTTTGAAATTACATGCTCAACGTTCTGATTAGGCTGCCATCCTTCCCGAATTAAGCTTGAGAACTCCTCAGCGGCTGGCATCAGCGATTCAACACTGTTAAACGGAGCAAAAGGGAGCTATATTGAACAGCTAAAGTTCATCAGGAGCAACATGCAACTTCCACGTTCAGTATCTCCGGGGTAATGCTTCTTCTTTCTCTGAATTTCTATGTTCTTCAATGAAAGAGTTGTCTGGTTAATAAGCTGTTTTCTTGTAGCATGAAGGAACTACTACCGTCATCCGCTAACTCTATTGATGGTGGGGAAACTACCCGTTAACGACAGTTTGGATCAATGCTGTAGCCTGTATGTGTACATAACATGGAACTGGAGTCAAACCCAGACAGTCCGGTGAGTTGGGTACTTTCCAATATGGAGGTATGGATACCTTTGTCTATCAAAAAAAAAAAAACATGGGAGCTGGAAATTCATTTGATCCTGCTGAACTACAATCATACCAATTTGCTGTGGAACGGTTCCCCCTCTTAAAACTAAAGGATGTATGCGGGGAGTTTCAAGGTTTTTGTTACTGGTATTGTCCGATCAAACAAAATCTCTACTCTACATTGGTCTTGGGTTGCCTAATTTGTGGGGAAAATCTATATCGGACGAAAATTCACCACGAAAAACCTAAGAAATTGAGATTCACTTGACTCTGAATATTTATCTTCTCTCCACCATCACCATTCACTCTTTCACACGCACACACAGTACCACACCAGATACAACACGCAGATCGAAGTCTCGCTCCACTTCCTCAACACAGTTCTCCCTAATTATAATTACTAAGGGTCCGTTTGCTGTATGTGTTTTGGTTTGATTACGGTAGTTATTGTCTTTCGTAACTACCGTAATCAAACTGGAAAGTTATTTACTATCAGTTTGATTTGGTGTGCTATTTTTGGTTAAACGTCCCAAATTCCCCCTTTTTCCGGCCGATTTTGATTTTGAGCGCTAAACCTATCCCTCAAAAATGGTTTGATTTGGATTGTTACGAAATTGGAAGATGTGTAAATGACGGAAACACCCTAACCCAAAAGACTTGTGCAAATCGTCAAACCTTCATTTCTTCCAAATCGACGAAACTTTTTTCTTCGAAGAACCCTACCTACACATTCATCTCTTGTCTTCGAATCTCCCAGTTTGCTAGAAATCAACCAAGACAAGGTAAACTTTCTTCGAATTCTAACCCTACATGCATCTCTTTTCTTCGAATTCGTTGCTTGAATTCGTTGCTTTGAATTCGTTGCTCGAATTCTAGCCCTACATTCATGTATAAATTCGTCATATGCTCGAAACTTGGATTGAGATGAAAAATTTCGGTATTCGTCATATGCTCGAAACTTAAAAAAACATGGATTGGTCCAGCCGGCTTGATTATTGGGCCAATCCGTTGGGTTGGCCCAGACCTTCTTGATTACTGGGCCAATCGGCCCAGTTCTGAGAGACAGGTGATGGGCATGGTTGGCCCAAGCAGGAACCAGTGCGCCACAGGAGGGCAACGAGCACAGCACGAGCCCGAGAACCAAGAGGGCTGCGACCAAGGTGCACCGGCGAGCAGGAACCACGAGCAGGAGTAGTTTTATGGAATGTTTTTTTGGGTAATTTAAAAGTACAAAAACTTTGTAAAATTTACAAGGCACGTACAAGGCCCAAAAAATTGCCCCAAATTGGCAGGAGGCACAAAAGCTAGAAATCCGCCACTTTGATAGTCCAATTTACAAGGCGATATGTTGGCTGGGAGGCACAGGCATGGATTCCACACTTTGATGATCATAGCTATTTTTTATGTTTTTTTAATGATCATAGATGTTGATTATGCTAATCCATTAATAGTTTGTTATTGCGTGATTTGATTGTAGCAGTGTTTTACTCTGTACTGGCCCTCGTTGCTATGGATAAAAGATGCCCAATGATGCAGCTTATTTCGAGCCGTGAGACTCCACCAAAGGTCCAACTGAAATCGTTCAACTAGAGTTTAGAATTCAATTTGTGGATCCGTGTAGACTGTAGAGTTACGGAGTTTCCAGATCGACCAAATAGCCAACTTCCTGGGAGTATACCAGCAAAGGGCATAACTAACACGAAGAGCAGAGGTCATCATATCAGTGGGGCCGGACTAACCTACATATTTTTATGGGTTAATATGTTAAACTTTGCAAAAACAGCCTACTTATTTTATTTTTGTGTGCCGTTGACCTTTTTCGAAAATGGGTTAGGTCAAGTTGGTTCCAAACTCATTAGCGTCAACTCGACAAATCCAAATTGAACTATTTGATTATTTTTAACATATAATTATAAATATGTTATATTTATAAATAAAACGATACTTTATATTTAGAGAGATACTAAATGTGGTCCCAGTAAAAAATATTAAAATACTAATTAATTAATTAATATTTTATAAATAAAATATTAATTATTATTTTTAATAATTTTATAATGTTTATTGTTTAAATTTATAGAATTTATATTAATTTTTTGTCGATGATGTCGTCAAAGTATTAATTATTATTTTTAATTAATTATGTAGGGTTAACAGTTCATTCGTAATATTAATTGTTATTTTTAAATATGATTTAACATTTATGATTTTAGGGAGTTTAAGCCGCCATAATATTGATGATTATTTTTAATTAGATTTAGTAATTCATTTTAGGGTATAGGGTTTAGTATTTAGGATTTTAATTTTTCGGCAGCGAAACTGTCGTAATATTTTTTTTGATAATTGAGGGGCTCCATTTAATTAAATAAACGTTATGTACAAATCAGAAACTACCAAACAAAACTATGCTACTGAGCTGCA
>JAOYMZ010083601.1:0-11279 GCA_025802335.1 Pinguicula primuliflora
CGCCCATGTATTGTAAGAAAAGTTATGGTATTTTGGATGTACGATATGCGAAAGAAAATGGGCTCGGGTGAAGTCAAAGGGCTTCACTGCCCTAACGAACCCGAAAGAAATCCAAGATGTGGATTTTGGGTTCGTTACACCACTTACATAGTCAAAAGGGATATTTTCAAATGAATTAATGCCTATGACACGATTTCTTGTTCTCTCCATCCAAACCAATCATTTCCACTTTATCTGGAGATAATGGGTTACTTTCATGTCACTCGGGATGGTTCTTTCATTTGTCATGACAACTTATTCTGCAACAGTTCCTTTTCATTTGAGTATGCTCATTATCCCCCAAAAGGCTTGATCTCTTTTATTCGCTCTAGTCTAACTAGCTTAAGAGAATACCTGAATGTGTTGTAGGCATATTTAATTTCCTTTAGATCAATCAAGCATTCAAACCATGATATTTGCGGTTCAATGTAGGCAACACCTGAGTTGTTTTTGCGTAATTGGTAATGTCTTAAATGAAACCTTCTGCCTTTGCTTATGGTGATAGTTTTTCTTAGGAGTATCTGTTTTCTCTCGTTTTCAAAATGAAGAGCTAGTAAGTTGTATCCTTATCTGGATGAATGATTCAACTGTCCAGAAAAGGTTTCTGTTTTTGCTTCGATATGTGCAGGTGTTTTCTTCAGGAGATCAGGGCTTTTCGTTGTTATGCGTTAGATGCTCGTTTCTGAAGTATATAAGTTCCCCATTAACGCTAGAAGAATGAATAAGAATTGTACATCATGCCCATTTGGCTAGAAAAGACATGCATCCAGCACCTAGAAGAAGTGAAATATAAGCACCCAACTGGAGTCTAACATTGCTTTGCATCCTCGGATTCATGAAATCGGCTGCAAGGAGATCTACGAGCGCCATGTAAATCAAAATCCCAGCAGATGCAGAATTGAAAGCACCCTCCATTGTTAAGGCTCTCGGGCTGTTTTCATTGTAAACTCTCGAGATTCCAATGCCCAGACCGATCCCTATTGGAGTCGTGAGAGAGAAAAAGAGCATCATCAGAGTTGTTGTCAGTGACTTGAACTTGGCCTGACCATGCAAAAGAAACAATAATAAGAAAGCCAACTTTTTGAAGGGGGAAAAGGGAGTCAGGGCATAAATGACTCCTGGCTGCAACTTTTGATAGCCTCGAGTAAAGGTGAAAGAAGGTGGTGAACTGGGCGGCTCTTGTTGTTGTTATGAAGACATTATGACAACAGATGTGTAAGAAAGCCAGGTGATTGTGACAACATATAACGGCGACATTCTCGTTTCAACTTTATGACCATAACTGTGCACTATGTGCGGAGAGTGAATACCTGAGAGATGCATCCACCAAGTCCCATCCCTTCAAAGAACTGATGAAAAGAAAGAGCAGCTAGCAGTGGTTTTATCATCTCTGGGTTCTGAGAAGCTCCTAGTGAGATTCCAATTATCACAGAATGTACCACAATTCCCAATTCCAGGACCTTCATAACATTTGAATCAAGGTTTGTATTAGGGTTGGTTTGGTTGACTAATGGTCATTTATGAATTCTTATTCGAAGAACTTACTTTGGATATTATACGTTGTCTGGAAAGATCGTATGAAACAGCAGCTCCATGAGCATGGCCATGAGTGGCGTGAGTGTGGACGTGAACATGGCCAGCATGGCCATCATCAGTAGCCGCCTCCTCATCGACACGATTGTTCTCTTTAAAATGCATGTTTTTGTAGAAGCTTGTTGCCACTGAGTCCATCATCAGGGTAGCAATTGCAGCCATCATTGCTATGAAACCTGCAAAGGGGAACTGCTGCCACGGATCCTTGCTCAGGCAAGGAGAAGTTAAGCTGGCGAAGGCATCAGGGAGTATGTGAATGAATCCGGTGGCTAATATCACTCCGGCAGCAAAGGCCTTGATCATGAAGAACACATTGCTTTCCGGTCTCAGAGCATGGATTCTCCTGCCAAGAACTGGTAAGCCAACCCCAATGCCACCGGCTGTTAAAATAGAAACTATAGCTACGAGTTTGAACTTGAGGGCCTCGCCCACATGACCGTGCTCTGTTTGTTTGTCTTCACAGACACATTCTCCGGCCAGTGCAGCCGGGATCAATGGCAGTATAACGCACCATCCCATTATCATCTTCCCGGAGAAACACGCAGGAAACTTGGTGATCATGGTGGTCCAAGTAAAGAATGTGATGTTTGTGGAGAGGGAAGCCTTCTTTTGTAGCAGTGAAAGTGAAAAAAGGGATGGTAATGCTCTCTGCTTGTGGAATCTGTTGAGTAGGCTTTATGTGCACATTATGTCTACATTGCCTGTTATATTATCAAATAAAACAGACGGTCTTTCTGGTTACACCAAGCTCACCTTTTTGTCATTTTGTGCGTTTTTTTTAGTTTTTACCAGCACGCATCAAATGTACGTGGGTAATTGGGGAATATTGAAGGGGACGGAAGTAATGTGATTAATACGGGCAATAATTTTTTTTTGGGATATTATAATTTAATTATTATTGATTTACTACTCTTTAGATTCGTGTACATGCGTGATTTACATATCGCATTCCACAGTCCTCAAAATTTAGGGTTCCTATCGATTCCCCAATTCTATATTACTTCATCTTCATTTTTTCTCATTTTTTCTCCTCGAAAAATCTTCTGCTCCTCCTAAATAAATGATTATGGTCCATACCGAGAATTTGGACTGTCGGATTAGCAGAGTTGATAATCGGATAATAAAAGCTGGCTGATTACGGAATAATTGATTCTTTCTGGTTTTTCAGATTATACAAACGATCATCTGACATATTGCATTCCAGAGGGGCTTTGTCCACAGATAATTCATGAGCCGCATACTGCCAGTTTGTGGAGCCTTGTTGTAACCTTGAACCCGCTCAACAACTATGCGCAGAAAGCAACAATTTTAACCCATCAACCACCACCTAGAGCATCGTATCACAACTAGTACAAATATGGGCGTTAAATTGGCGTGATTCATTGACGAATTTTTCGAATTCCTTGAGTGTATCACTCACTGCCTCAATTCATCCAGAGCATCGAGAAATGTACTCCTGGAACTCGTCTGACTAGGTTGTTGATACTTATGAGTAGGAGAAGATGGTTGTGGCAAGTCACTATATTGCCTCAGATCAGAGAACGGTTTTTGAAAGGGATTCAACGAGAAGTGTGTCTCCTTCATCGCAAAAGAGGTGCCTAGAAGTCATGTATCGGTTGTGAGTTCCAGTTTAAAATCAAGATGTGGAAGAGCGAGTACAACCTGCTGAACGACTATTTAAATCTCAGTGGGTCTATGTTTGACTCAGATTCAAGGCAAATCATAGTTGACGAACAACTCTGGAGCGAACAGACGGTGGTATAATGATTTGACTTGCATTTTCACATTTGTGTTTCATACTTAATGTTGATTCCTTTTTGTACAAGATAGCACCAAATACAAAAAACCGTAGAATAGGAAATGAATACGGTATTGCGACTGGTGTGACATATTTGGTAACACCAGGCCTCTTGTAAAAGTATGTACGGCTACAATGACGCTCGAAGTGCAACTGCAGATTCAACAAGCTGTGATGTTTCGTTTACTGTGGAGTTAGATGACCAGTTGGACAATAAAACCAAAGAAACGACTAAAGAACCGCATGAGGAGATAAGGGAATTGCCGATAAATGTGGATGTCTCACCACCATATTATATACCATCAAGCAAACGTCCAAGGAAAAGTAGTGGATGTAGGCCATCAAAAATACCTAAAGTTGGATTTGGTGGCAACAACGACCTTAATGGTGATGATCCCAAAAGTAAAAAAATTCTGAATGCACTTAAATCCTTTCAAGTGACTCAAATGGATGAGGTTAGCGTGAAGAAGGGCATTGTGACTGATCAAGTTAGGCATGATTTGACATTTATGGAAGTAGACACAATGGAGATAAACAACAAGATGAATATTGTAAATGAGGTTAGCACTAATCCCGCAAGGAGGAAGGTCATGTCGATGGAACAAAAGAAATAGTAGGTTGAATTTGTTTTATACAGTGTTCGAGAAAGTATTAGGCAGACCTTAGGCGGTTAGGGCCCGTTCAGCACCTAATTCGGGTAAGGCGGATGGCAACATACTAGGACTTAGGCGGCGCCTAAGCGGCCTATGTGACCTACTTCTCGAACGGAGGTTTTATATGATAGTTCAACCTTGTAATCTTCTTATAGTTCCTAGTGAATGAGTGTTTTTTGTTATCTATGTTTGGACCAAACTTTGATGAGTTGTTGTATTTGGAATAAACTAATGTTCTTGTCCGTGAGTTGCTAAGCATTTCAAATAGATTCCAAAAATAGTTATGAGAAGATGACCATAGTCATCACAGAACTACTGTTGCAAAAAGAGAACAAGATGTACAAGTTATCAACCAAAATAAAAGGACAGTATCACCACCATCAAAAAAATGGATGACATTATTGGACCAAATCTGAAGCAAGCATGTCATATTTCAGAAGTCATTACCATTCTCATCATCATCATCGTCCTCTTCCTCCTTGTCAGGATCTGAATCCTACTCCTTTTCTTCATCCTCTTCATCCTCATTCTCATCCTCATCCTCACCCGGATCTGAGGGGTAGGAGAAAGGCCCCTCCATGGTGGAGGTGGTCCTCTGAGAATCCTCACATTGAGGATGTTCAGGGGAGGAATGGAATGAGATGTCGGTGATGGATTGTTCAGGAGATGCCTCCCTCGGGCTATCCAAATCAGATAGCCATTCTTCTGGATAGCCTGACTCGAGAGCTTGTTTGATCATCTCCTTTTTAGCTTTCAACTTTGCTTTCTTGGCTCTCTCTTCAATCTTTGCTTCTTTATCCCTCTTGCGTTTGAGCTGCTCCTTCCTCACACTCTCAACGTAGCTAGTCTCCGATGCTAAGAGCCTCTTTTGCTCTACAATGATCCTTTCCCATTCAACGAACTCTGCCCGACAATAGTGATAGAATTCTGTTACACAAATATATAAACAAACAAAGTGTCAAAAATGCAGCAAAACTGTTACAAAAGATGATATCTTTAGCCAAAAATCTTATTTCTACATCACCCCAACACACGAATATCATAATTACGAACATATTTAGGCTAACACATGTAATTGTACATTTAATACTAAATTTACAACCATGCAAAAAACATAGCAAAACTCAAACGAAAGATGATATCTTTAGCTAAAAACATTACTGCTACATGACATTAATCCACAAATCTCATAGTTACACACGTATGTAGGCTAACATAGTAGGTTCATTAAACAACATACAATGTCTAAATTACAGAAATACATCCATCAGACTTCCACCATGTGAAATTGTAATTAATTGTACATTTAATGCTAAATCTACAATCATGCAAAAATATAACATCACATACAAAAGGTGGTATCTTTAGCAAAAATTTACTGCAACATTCTCGTCCTCAGGGTCAGCCCTTGGGTCCGGTATGCCTTAGCCGGCCCCCTAGCCAGATGCCCCATTTAAAAAATAATAATAAATAAAATAAAATAAAACAAACCCAAAATACAATACATATTTTAGCACAATCCGATCATATTAAAGAAAACAACTTCGTTGTGCATTAATCAAGGCAAATTCGGCAATCAAGTCATCATAATTTAAGCTATCCAACAGCTCATGCTCAATCGAGATCATAGCCAATTCACTTAATATTTCTTATGACATTGTAGTCCGGAGGTAAGTTTTGATCAACTTCAACTTTGAAAAGTTCCTCTCGGCCGAAGCAACAGTAACGAGCATAGTCAACAAAATTCGATAAGCTACCCATACCATTCGGAATCCACCATCCTCCCAATAAGACCTTACAAAATCAAGTATGTCAGCCGATTTTATTACATAAAAATAAAATAATGAAAAGAAATAAATGATAAATGAGTAATACACCCGTACAAAAAATATATTACGTCAATATGTTTGGTAGAAAAAAAACAAATGAATTACCTTATAAAAAAATGAGTTACCGTACTTTTTTGAAAAAATGAATTTAAAGGGGATAATTTTTTGGTGTATGTGAACAAAAAGGGTAGAAATGTACTTTGTATATGAAAATATAATAAATGAACACAACAAACGAGACATTTTATTTGTCATCCTCATTCTCTCTCATCGTCAGCACTATCTCATTCTTCCCTATTCTTTCTCTCCCATTTTTTTGCCTGCAAGTTTTATGATATGTACCCCCTACCTCCGCCCCTGTCAGTAAGAAGTTTGATGCCCTAGCCGGATGCCCCTGCCTAGCCGGATGCCCCTGCCTAGCCGGATGTCCTAGCCGGATGTCCTAGCCGGCCGGCTCACTGGACTTACCCCAGGGCCGGCTCTGCTCGTCCTTCACGAGGACAGGCTCCGCTGGAGGCACAGACGCCTGCGGCTTGTCGGCCACTGGCGGCAGACTGTTTGATACCGGGATAATAGCATATTTCTCGGTATCCTACGTGGGTTTTGGCCCCAAAGACTCAGGCCGTGTGTTCGTTTCGGCCAAAGGTACTTGAGTAGAGGTCGATTTTTTGTCGTTTCTGTCGTTCATTTCTTCTCGACAAAGGGTTGCGGACTGTGATCAGGGATGGTGCACCTGAAGAGATGGAAGAGACTCAAAGAAGGCGGATCAACATAAACCACGAAAAAGGGCATATTAATAAGTTCACATTATTTTTCAAACTAAGTCAACTTTTGAGACTAGTAGTAAACATGATATTGTTTTTTTTGTTCAATCTCATTCCACCCAATTCTGGAATTGGTGTAAATTGTGGATTTACATCCTAAATTAAGAGTAAAATATAATTTACCCCATTGTGGTTTGGGGTAAAGTCATTTAACTCCCTTATAGTTTGGAAAGTGATAATTTACTCATTTGTGATTTAATAAAAGAGAAAATTACCCCTGCGTGCATCACACTCGCGGGTAATGAGAGTGAACGAAAAAAAATAATCGAAAAAGACTGTCTTGCCACTTAATTAGCTTATTGAGTTTTATTTATTTTTTATTATATAAAAATACTATTTGAAAATAATAAAAATGAGCTTAAACATCAAATTTTATTTAAGTAAAATCAATATTTTTTAAAGAATCACAAAAATTTTTTTATTAAAAATTAAAAACTATATAAAAATGTAAAGAAATAAAAAAAAATATGCAATATAAATACGAAATATTCATACGATGTTGGTTAAGCTTTTGTTAAAAATATTTTAGAATATAATACTTTAAATATTTTATAAAATTTTAATTTTGTAATATATTTTAGATATAACTATATTAAAAATATGTAAAAACTTTACATATATATTTTTATTTTTATTTTTTACGGTTTTATTATATTTGTAACGAATTGTTTTTAAATTCTTATGGAATTTCTCTATTTTTTTATTATTTTCCTTAGTTGTAATTATTTTTTATTTATTTTTAATGTATTTTAAACGTTTTTTTGGTATATTTTTTAATATTTTATTGTTTAAATTTTATTTTTTAGATTTTATATTTGAGTTGTTTATATTGATTTAAAAAATAGTAATGAATAATATTGGAGGGTAAAAGTATTTTTTAATTTTTTAAATTAAGAATATTTTAATTTTTTCTTTGTTAATTTTTATTAAAATAAAATAAGAAGTGACATTGAGACTTTTTGCAAGCTATAAGGGAATAAATTATCAATTTTTAAATTATAAGGGATAAAGTGACTTTATCCTAAGTTACACTAGATTGCATTTTACTTCCTAAATTAATTTGAAGTCAATTTTTAAAAGAAAATTTAAGTAAATAAGAGATGGTCAACTTATCAAATTCTAGACAGATAGCTGGTGTGGTGTACAAGATTTAGCTACCAAATTTCCAAGATTATATAGGAAGACGAGAATAAAATCTCTTACAATTGCTCAACACGGAGTTTGGTCAGATGGCACATGGAATTTTGTGTGGAATTGGAAGAGAGAGCTAGATGCATATGAACTAGAAGATTTACAAGTCCTACAATCTATGATATCTAATGATGGGTTCATACAGGTTCTAATGAGCTGAAAGGTATGGCCAAGGAGAGCTACATAGTAATCATCAACAAACAACCTATGGCCTATGATACGGAAGAAGCTAAACATCTACAACAGGTTTGGAACAAGATCGTACAAGGCAAAGGTGTCTGTTCACGCGTGGAGACTATACCAAGATCAACTACCAACAAGAGAGAACATCTTCCACCGAAACATCATCAATGACGAGGAAGCCATGACATGTGTATTATGCGAAGATGACCCTGAAACAAGAGATCATATTTTCTATTAATGCAGAGAATTCGTAAGGATATGGAACTGTATTCTAAACTGGTTACAGTTACCTTCTTTAGGGCAAATTGGTCCGGAGGAAGCTCATTTCGTAGCAATGAAACCGGTGAACATCCGAAAACACATCTGGAAAGCAATTTGGCTGGTATGTGTCTGGGAATTGTGGAAGAGGCGAAACAACAAGCTGTTTTCTGGCGTCACCGCAGAGATCGAACAATCCGTGCACAACATTAGATTCAAGCTGTGGTTATGGTACAAGATGAAGGGTAAGAAGAAGAATGTAATTTTTGATAGCATAGAACAATAGTTAGACGATCTGATATCGGCAATTTCAACTTTGTAAGTAGCGAATCGTCGGCGCGATTCCGGTCGGAACGAACAAGAAAGTCGGTGTAAATATTTTTGTTTATATATATAAATATATATTGAATTTTCAAAAAAAAAATAGACACTAATTGAACCCAGATTCATTATAATATATTTAAAAGGAAAAATGAGATGAAAATAATAATAAAATTATTTGAGAACTTAAAAATTTGGAGGACATTCAAACCAACGGACAACGGTACAATTTTTCAATATACGAAATTTGTTGATGTGCATTGCTGAATCTTCTTCTTCCTTCTTGACATTTTGATTTAAATTAGTCGAATAGTATTGTTCCTTCGGGACGGAGTAGCCATTCTGCTGTGGAGGAAGAGACCATGCGCTCGGCAGACTCTTGATTTTGACGGATCGTATTTGGACACTGAATCTGGTGAGAGAGAGATGGTGGCTGTGAACAAGGTACAAGTCGTTGAACCCTAATTTTTTGTGTGCATCTCTTGTTTCAGACATTCTTCACTTTTTCTTCGAGTTTTTTTTTTTGAAGAGTGAAGCTCGCATATAACCTAGATTTGGATTTTAGGTTTCATAGTTGATTCGCGTTATTTCAGTGGATGTGTAATTGCCTGGCAACGACAGTATCAATTTTCATTTACCGACCAGTAGGTTAATTTGTATTACAACTACAGTGAATACTAACTCTTGATTTTCTTGTTTACTGCATAATGCCACAATAATCCAGGACCGGAAAGTGAGCAGAAGTGGTAATTTCCGCAATTAGATGCTCTACAGACTTTTTCTTTCTCTAGTCTCTGTTCATTACTTTTAATTGCGCAAGCCCTCGTGTAATTAGGCCAAGTAAAAGGTTACAAGATTTATGCGGAATCCGAGAAATTGAAAGGCACTGATGCTCTTGAGGATATTGCCAAGTAAGTATCTCGAGTTCAAGTTTTTCTTTGTCCATTATTTCATTTGCTTACAGTTGAAATGTTAAAAAAATCTCTAAAATGAAGGGTTCCTTTTTACTGTTCTCTGCAATTACTGATGAATTTCCTTTCTTCATATTTTATGCTCAGTGGTTTGAGTCTTAGATACTTCTCGATGCTTGGGTACAAATTCTGATCTTCTTTATACTCTGTTCATTAATGAATTTCAGAGTAAAACCTATTCTGCGTAAGAGTTCTCTGATCGATGCTAATAATTCAAAGAAGGTCATAACTGACCAAACAAAAAGTTCAAAGGTCAGTACAACAAACATTCAGTTTTCTTTCTTTATTTCTGACCCCTGCTTGCCAGTTTTCGCATATGAATGTTTCTATTGCTGCTTCTGTACATAGACTGCTGTTAAGCGCTCAGAAAATAACAAAAGCAAGCCTGGCTACTGTGGTCAGTTCAAGTTTCCTTTTGTAAATGCCAGTAAAACAGCTGTAACATCTATTTTGAAGTATTGTATCGTACAAATTTTTGATTATGTTGCAGTGAAGACAAATGTTACAAGAAAAGCTTTGCGGGATATTGGAAATGTGGGGCACAACCTTTTCGAAACTAAAAGCTCCCGACCTTGGTGAGTAATTTTGATATTTCCATTGTCTGAGAGGACTTAGTAGTTAGTATAGGATCTAATCTACCATTCACATTCTGTAACAGAAGGATTACGCGATGGAAGTACATAGTAGCTCAAAATGAAAATAATAATTAAATATTCAAGTGTTAAGCTAGTGCCCAAACGAATTAGATTTGTCATCTCATCAATTGCAGGATGAAGAAAAATATAAAGGAATGAATGAACTTAATGTTCAAAAAAAATTAAAAAAAGAAGACGAACATAATGTGATATTCTACGTTCCATTTTTTTGTTGATGCATTATTTTATTGTTATAGTGTAAATGCTTTTCTTTGCCTGCAGGAAAGGAAATAGTGGAAGGATCTCGTACCCAGCAATGTAAGTATCCGGCTGTGACCAGTACCGATCAATAATTACAGCCCCATAAATTATCTTTCAAACTGTTCTTGTTTGTTATTATTTGAATTTTGATAGTCACAAAGATGCCGTGGATTCTGCGATGGAAGCTTCTTCATCTAAGCAACCTTTGAGGGTATGTAAATGCACGCAAATAAGATCTGCCATCTTTTGATTGTACTGCTTGCTGCTTATCCTGGTTTAAAAACGAAGTAATACTGGAGTCATTAAGTTCTATTATACTTTGTCCATAATTCGTCAAGATTAGGAGGAACAACATTATGCTGCACTTTAGTTTCATGTCAAGTTGACAAAGATACTGAGGATAAGCAGCGACCTTTCAAGTTTGAGCTTCTGGATGGCCTTGATCCCTTGAAATGCCAGATTTTTAGTTGAAGTTAATCTGGATAGCAAAGCACCTTTTAATATGGTTCACTCAGGATGTTTTTTATTCGAATTACTTTCTACAGTTTTTTATTCCATCCATCCATTCATTCATTCTTTCTTTCTTTCTACTTTACTCATGGAAACTATGATCTGGAATCGCAGGTGAAACGAGTAAGCTTTGGCACCAACCTGACCCATGCTTCCAATGAAAATAAAAACTCAAAGAAGTGTAAGCTTTTGTTTCTCTTGTCAATGTAAGAA
>JAOYMZ010083612.1:0-26972 GCA_025802335.1 Pinguicula primuliflora
GGGGTGGAGGCTGGGGGGTAATGACTCCAGGCTACACGATGTAGGTCATGTTAATCAAGGAGAGAATCATCAAATCTTCCCTACTTATCTCCCGAAATTTAGTTACCATAAATCTCGAGATTGTGCCTTACCTTGTATCTATAAAGGTTGTAAATGAAAGAGATGAAAAGTGTGAAAAACAATAAGAAGAAAGTCCCTTTCTCTCGTGCACGTAGGCATTGCCGAACCACGTAAATCTCGTATTTCTTGTGTGTGTATGTGTTAATCTCACTACTTCATGGTATCAGAGCTGGGGTTTGAATCCAAATTTTCGTCATTTACCAATCCTTAGAACGTGAATGAAGATGACAGAACAGACAGCAATTGTGGAGGCAGCAAGGGTGTTAGGAGAACAACTCGCCACCATCATCGAAAATAAATAGAATGCGCCTGTCATCAAGGATGAAGGTACGAGCAGTGGGAGTCAGGGAAACATCATTCTCAAGGAGGTACTCATTAACCATAACTACCCAATATGGAGGAGACGGATGGAGATAGCTATAGGTGGCAGGGGCCGTATTGAACACATTATCGGGGATCTAGTCCCTCCCGGAAAATGAGAGTTGGGATACCGCCGCTGATGGGAGAGGGATCTCCAGGTTTACGACTGGATTACGAAGAACATGAATGACAAAATTTCCTAGCAGTACATGAATTTTCCAACAGCACATGACCTGTGAAAGGGTCTCACGAAGACATTTCAATCAGGGGAAGATAACTTACAAATCTTTGATCTAACAACAAGGGCAGACAAGTTAACACAGGCAAGCATGGGTATAGAAGATTTCTATAACAAAAGTAAAAACTTGTGGATGGAGGTGGATCAGCGACAACCGAATCCGATGAAGGATTCGAAAGACATCACCCAATTTAATTCCCTTCAGAATGAGCATCGGCTCTTCAAATTTCTCTCAAGACTCAATGATATATTTGATGCAATCGTAAGAGATATCCTCAAGGAGAAGGAATTGTCGGATATGGATGTTGCCTATGCCACCATCTGGCGGGAGGCAGCACGAAGAAACATCCTTAGATCGACGGGTCAAAATTCAGAATCAGGAAGTAACCCTAATAGGTCGGGACTGGGATCCGAACTCATCATCCACCACGGGTCTGGTATCACGGGTCATAGGACTGGAGCAGGCATTTTGGGTCATGGGTTTAGAGCGGGTGGGTCACTAGCAGCGAATGGAGAGAACGGACTGGGCCACTACGAAGGCAGAGTCCACTACAGGGCAGGGCAACCCGGACCAGCTCAGAATCAACATGCACCACCGCAGTACACACCTCCGTCTGCCACCGTCGCCTGCAAAAATCTATCGCCTTAGTACGAACAACGGTCAGATCTGGGAAGGAGTAATTTCCAGACATCATTCCAGCGTGAAATGCGAATCTGCAATTTTTGTGGCATCCAGGGGCATATTCATCACGATTGTCGACGGGCGAATGGGATTTCATGCGGTAACGGGCGGT
Organism: Pinguicula primuliflora; assembly: GCA_025802335.1. Taxonomy (NCBI): domain Eukaryota; kingdom Viridiplantae; phylum Streptophyta; class Magnoliopsida; order Lamiales; family Lentibulariaceae; genus Pinguicula; species Pinguicula primuliflora. The sequence continues at coordinate 1,513 of JAOYMZ010083612.1, forward strand.
GACAAATAGGAAATTGGCCAGCCAAGGTACAGTAGCAATGAGCGAAAGTCTGTAAGAAGGAACGGGAACTGAAGGAGTAGTTGCGATTGGTGACGGAAGGCGATATACCGTCACCAACCACCATCCTCCCGAACGATACATAGGAAATTTTCAGGCGACAGGAGGAGGAAGGAGACGAGACGTCTCGCATAATGGAGAAGGAGGTAATGTTTCCATCTGTAACTCAAATATATATAATTCTGGGCCACATTTATTTGGCTCGAACAAATAGGAGAAGGAAAGGGAGTGGGATGGATGGATCAGGCCCAACACGAAATAAACAGGCAGTGTACAAGTCGGGCCCAAACCTGTAGGAAAATTAAGTAGGTCGAAATTTTTTGGCAACGAGTGCTTTGAAAAATTTGACGATGATGTCTCATATGCATTATTGGGTTCTAATTCTAAATCTCATAATTAGATCTTTTACTGCGGAGCTACTGACATAGTTACATATGATGCTGCTGATATTATTTGTTCACAGGTGCCCCGCAAGAAAATCATTAGGACGGCAAATGGAGAGAGGTTATCTGTAAGCAGGAATGATTGAGATAACACCGTCACTAAAATTATCCAATTGTCTCCTCGTTCCGTCACTGTCACATAAATTACTCTCTATTAGCCATGTCACCAGGGAATTGAACTGCACGGTACTGATGTATTCGTCTTTTTGTGTTTTACAGGATGTTCGGATGAGGAAGGTCATTGGGCGTGGCAGTGAATGAGATGGATTGTACTATGTTGATGAAGTTGAGGTCTGCGGCAGTACTCTAGCAGCTACATCAGATAAGAAGGAGTGGTTATGGCATCGTCGTTTAGGGCATCCCTCACACGGTTATCTTTGGAAGTTGTTTCCTAGACTTTCTTGTTTTCCTATTAAGTGTGATTCATGCTCTCGTGCTAAGAACCATAGAGCATCCTTTTCTACTAGTATATCTCATGCGGAAAAACTTTTTGAACTTATTCATGCTGTTGTTTGGGGACCTGCCCCTATTATGGGAGGAAATGGATTTCGTTTTTACTTATTATTTGTTGATGATTGCACAAGGATGTGTTGGATTTATTTCTTGAAAAATAATTCAAAGATTTTCGATAAATTTGTGCAATTTTATCAAATGCTTCTTACCCAGTTTGACTCAGGAATGAAAGTTTTTCGTACGGATAATGGTGGGGAGTTTGTTAACCAAGCCATGACAAAAAATTTCTCTTCCCGGGGGCTTATTCATCAATCCACTTGCCCGTACACTCCTGAGCAGAATGGAGTAGCGAAATGGAAAAAATGGGTCTTATTGGAAATTACGGGAGCAGTGATGCTAGATTCTAGTGTTCCCAAGGAGTTTTGGCCTGAGGTAGTTGATACTGCCACCTATCTTGCTAATCGTATGCCTACGAAAGTTTTGGATTTAAAAACTCCGGTGCAGGAGTTATCCTCGTTTACTAGGATACCTGCATATGTCACGTTACTTCCTCGTGTCATTGGATGCTCAGTGTTTGTCCATATTCCCAAAGATCATCGAACTAAACTAGAAGCGCGTGCTCTGAAGTGTGTGTTTGTTGGATATGGTGTTAATCAGAAGGGGTATCGATGTTATGATCTGATTTCGAGGTGCATGTATACCACGCTTCATAGTGATTTTGTGGAGTTCGAGTTCTTTTACCAGGCAACACCATCTAGTGGTCAGGGGAAGACTAGAGATGACCCACTAGAGTGGATTGCCCTATCACCACTCAACATACCTACAGTACAACCCATCTCGCCGCCCCGTGATGCTTCCTCTCCGGATATCGAGGTATGTAATTCTGACCCTACTAATGATTTGCCTCACCCTACTTGTGTGGAGTTTTTTTTCATGCAGCCTGATGATGGTGGAGCTGATGAGACTGAAGACGTGGGAGCCAATGATGCTGGGGGATCTTTAGTGTCGCCGACATGCGTGCTACCTGCACGAAGCACGAGGGGTATTGCAGCGAAAAAGTACTCACCAGACCATTTTCCTGGAGAAAAGAGATATCTGATGGCTAATCTATTCAGGGGAAGCGAATCCTTAGCAGTAAGATCATTTGTGATGTCTCTATATAGTGAGGAGATTCCAAGGAGTGTAGAAGCAGCTATGTCTATTCCAGAGTGGAAGGCTGCGATGGAAATTGAAATGAGTGCTCTACGAGACAGTCATACTCAGGTGAAAAAGAGATTACCTCCAGGGAAGCGCTCAGTTGAGTGTAAGTGGGTATTCACTATAAAGAGGAAGGCTGATGGCTCAGTTGAAAAATACAAGGCAAGGCTCGTGGCTAAAAGATATACACAAACTTACGGTGTGGATTATTCTTGGACCTTATCCCCAGTGCCCAAGATAGATACGATTCGTGTACTATTCTCGATTGCAGCGAACAAGGATTGGTCGTTACACCAATTTGATGTGAAGAATGCATTTCTTCATTGAGATTAAGAGAAAGAGGTATACATGGAGGAACCCCCTGGTTTTTCTGATGACTTTTGACCCGGAGATGTGTGTTTGCTGAAGAAGAATTTGTTTACTGAGTTTGAGATGAAGGATTTGGGAAACCTCAAGTACTTCCTTGGGATAGAGGTGATGAGATCGAGAGCAGGGATATATATTTCCCAGCTGAAATATATTCTAGATTTACTAGCTGAGATAGGGATGCTTGAGAGTAAGACGGCTGACACACCAATGGTGCCTAACCATGGATTGATGATGGTGGATGATGCGGTCTGTGCAGATCGAGTGAGGTATCAACATTCGGTAGGGAAGCTGATTTATCTTTCTCATACTAGACCAGGCATAGCTATGCCGTTGGGGTAGTGAGCCAGTTCATGCAGAGTCCACAGAAAGATCACATGGATGCAGCATTGAGGATCGTAAGATATCTAAAGTGAACACCAGATACAGAAGTAACATTCAAAAAGTATGGGCACCTAAGGATGGAAGCGTATATTGATGTTGACTGGGCAGGGAGCCCAGTAGATAGGAGATCGACTTCTGGGTACTTCACATTCATAGGAGGTAACCTAGTAACCTGGAGGAGTAAGAAGCAGAAGGTAATAGCAGTGTCCAGTGCAGAGACTGAATTAAGAGGTATCTCGAGAGGTTTGACTGAGATATTACGGTTGAAGAAATTGATGACTGAACTTGGATTTCCTCTAGCCCAATCTTGCCCCCTTTGGTGTGTTAGTCGAGCTGCAGTACATAATTTAGAGAACCCGATTCAACATGATCGAACCAAACATGTGGAGATTGATAGACATTTTATAAACGAGAAGTTAGAGAGTGGGGTCATTACCCTTCCTTATGTGAGATCCGAGGATCAAGTAGCTGACATACTTACCAAGGCGGTTGCAGGTCGAGTATTTCACGAGACCCTGTACAAGTTGGATATTGGACATCCTAATGCCCAACTTGAGAGGGAGTGTTTGTCAAGGAGAGAATCAAGGGGAAGATTTACTCAAATCTTCCCCACTTATCTCCTAGGATCTAGTTACCATAAACCCTGGGATTGTGCCCTTGTATCTATAAAGGTTGTAAACGGAAGAGATGAAAAGTGTGAAAAACAATAAGAAGAAAGTCCCTTTCTCCCGTGGACGTAGGCATTGCCAAACCATGTAAATCTCGTGTTTTTTGTGTTTGTATGTGTTAATCTCAAGACTTCAGGTCATTCCCCATCTATGAATCTTCCAGCACATACGTTGAATGAATTTATTACATTGCGTCATGATAACCTGACCCCATCAGGCTATTTGTTTGAGGTCAGCTGCACCGTGGTATACACCCACCTAATAAATTTACAGTTTTGTTTGATTGTGTAAAATATTTTCACATCGTAAGCACCCTACTTAACCTCATCGGGGTCAGAACGAATCTTTTAGTATGTATTTTGAAGTTTTATTTGAATGCGTGTGAAATGTTTTAACACTGAAACTCACCATGAATTTTAAACTATGAGTGCCGAACGAAACTTTTAGCATGAATTTGGGTTTTTGTTTGAATGTGTGTGAAATATTTTGACATCGAAACTCACCTAGGCCGCCCCGTCCGTGTCTGGACGAATCCTTTAGTATTTATTTGAAGTTTTGTTTGAACGTTTGAGAAATGTATGAACATAATCTGAAATTTGTAGTTTTATCTAATTATGTGAAATGTATACACATGTGCATATAACACGGAGTGATGCACCTTAACTTGTAGTCATTTACACATGCAATGAGTTTATATGATTATGCGTGGAGTTCCATGTGAAGTTGGCGGTGTGCCAGTTCCTTTGGACTACTGGTGAGATGCAGGAGCAATTGAGTAAGCCAGAGCTCGTTTGAATCCGAGCAAGATGTTCTGCCATTTTCTAGATCTTGGATGATTCCGTAATATCACAAAAGCTCATGTTCATCATCAAACTTACCCATTTCTTAATGCTTAGATACATTGAAATGCCTAAGCGAATGGAGTGATCGTTTTTTATGGAGGAGAAACTAATTCGGTTTTGGATCAAGGAGTTTGCCATAGTGACTGGATTGAACGACTTGAAGAAGCAAGTTATGGATCCTTCGGTGCGGAATAATTGGATAAGAGATAAGTACTTCAAAAGAAGTGGCACACGCTTCATACGAAAACAACTCAATGATTAGTGAAAAGAGCTCACCAATAAGGAGAATAATCAAAACAAGATGAAGAATAAGAATAAGAATAAGAATGTGACAGATGAAATATCTCGGGCAATCATCGATGTGAATACCGAGATACAACTGTCTGATGTAGCTAGCGAGCATTAATTGTTTTAGAACAAGATTAATCTTTTCATGTTATACATGCTAGAGAGTTTGATCATAACATGTAATTTCAAGAAAATTGATGCCCTAGATGTGAGCATTGTAAATAATTTAACCACGACCCATACCTATCCATGGGCCATTAACTCTTATGTATAGATCTTAAAGAGTGCCATTTAAAAATACCTTACGGAAAAGTATGCTGAGTGAAGCAAAATGATTGAGAAAAACTTCCACGAAGAAAAAAAAGACATACACTCTGATCGGTTTTCAATTTGCATTACATGTGAGTCGTTTGTCATTAATTGATATTCTCATGTATATATAACATTAAGAGGTACCTAAGTATGTGCTTTTCCTTGAAACATATTTAGATATTGGAGGCAATTTCCAAGTTTTTTCCAATGTCTGGCAAGCGTGTGGATAAAAGCATGATGATATTACTCTGATGCATCAATTAGAAATGATTTGCGTTGATGGCTGCCAGGAATAAATCATTATTTTTTTCCTAAGAGAAGGGTGAACCAAAATTTGGGACCCAAGATTACTTACCACGACGGTGTGTATGATTGCATGGACCCATATACACAGACCGAGTGCATCCTGTATGTTGGGATTCAACAACTCAATCACATGAATATTCGAAGTTGGGAGAATCCTGACATACGTGATTCACTTGGATTGTGTAGATGGGATTATGCCTGATGCTCATCAAAAGGTGATTTAAGTCATATAGAATACCATATTTGGAATCCAACAACTCATTTGGTGTTCTCCCTATTAAACTGAAGAAGAAGATAGAGAAAATTTTCTCTTGAATTATCACAAAAGGTACAATATATAAAGAGTTGTGAGGTCCAACTAATCTCTCCCATAATGCCCTAAATCCAGTTAGTGAGTGAAGATATTCGACATAATGTAAATATTCCACCTCAAAGTTTTCTTTTAAGTCAAAACGACCTATATGTCCAATCAGAACAAGTGATTGCTGAGATTCACGCATGAACATCCATTTTTCATTCTAAAGAGAAAGTTTGAAAACATATTTATTCCGACTGAGATGTAGAAATGCACTTAAGCATCGATATAATCACTACATTATAGGAATCACAATAATGGAAAAGGATTTGAAATAATCTTTTTCCTCTTTACAAATTACATTCCTTAACACTCCCTTTCAAGTTAGATGAGGGATGTTCAATACCTAACTTGAACAGCACATCATGAAATATTCGACTATTCAAAATCTTTGGCAGGATGTCAGCCAATTGATCTTCAGATCTCATGAAGGATAATGTCACAACCATACTTTCAAGCTTCTCTTAGATAAAATGTCGGCCAATCTCAACATACTTGGAAAGATCATGTTCAACTAGATTCTCAAAAATATAAATGGCGGCTCTGTTATCACACTTTAGGGAACATGCATGCTTAGGTGGAAACTTAAGCTCTATCATCAACTTAATCAGTCATAACACTTCAGTTACTCCTCGAGCAATGCCTCTACATTCAGTTTCAGCACTTGATCTTACAACCACCTTTTGCATTTTACTCCTCCAAGTCACAAGATTACCTTCTACAAAGGTGAAATATTCAGAAGTAGATTGTCGATCTATGGGACTTTCTGCTCAATCAACATCACTGTATGCTTCTATCTTCAAATGTCAATGTCGACCATATAATATTGCAGTGTCAGGTGATCCTTTCAAATACTTCAAAATAGTCACAGATGCTTCCATATGTTCTACTTGAGGTTTATGCATATAATGGCTCACAACCCGGACTGCATAAGTGATAATGGGTAATGTATGTTCTAGATAAATGAGCTTCCCAACTAAGTATTGGTATCTTCCCTTGTCTGCCAACTCGGCCCCCTTAACTATCTTCAATCCATGATTCATCATCATTGGTGTATCGGCTAGTTTACACTCCAATAGCCTTATCTCAGCAAGCAGGTTAAGGATGTACTTTCTATAAGAAATATAGATGCCGGTGATCCCAATGCCAAGTCCACCTTCAGGTCTGCCAGGTATAATCGTTCATCCCCTTTTCTGATATTAGTGCCTCTTTATCAATAGCATTTGCATAGATACTCGGATAAGATTCTTCCAATGTTGCATCTAGCAGTCAATTATCTTTCCAAAATTTTGTAGAATGGCCATTTCCCACTTGTTTCCTAACTTGCTGTTGGAACCACGGGGTGTATAGGACATGGTTCTTTACGTCTCTCCACCACATAGAATCAGTAGAGCTTTGCAGGTGCATAGTTAAGTCAATAGGCCTGTACAGCACTTTGAGCACCTGCATCTAGAGGCTATCTGCTCTGCAAGCATACGGAAACCCCAACGCCCGAGTAATGCAATGTTGAATTGCTGCAGTGCCTAGAATCCCAGTCCACCCTAACTCTTAGGATAGCACAGAATTTCTGTTGGAGAGTCTGGTTCGCAATCATAACTTCCATTCTACTATCCTCTGTTTCTTGGCAAAATTACATGTCATATACTTCGTCTTCGAGCGACTCAATCAGAGACCCTTAGCCTCCATTTTCTCTCTCCAACGCTCCAGCTTAGCATTGACCTCCTCCTTCGTCTCAGCCACTAAGACAATATCATCCGCAAATAACATACACCATGGTACTTCATCTTGTAGATCCTGAAAGGGTACATCTATAATTACCGTGAAAAGAAACGGACGCAATGCTAACCCTTGATGAAATCCTATATCCATTTAAAAATACTTTGTTTCTCCTACTGGAGTCCGCACACTAGTCTTTGCACCCTCATACAAATCTTGTATAGCCTTCACATACATTCATGAGACCTTCTTGGTTTCTAAACATTCCCAAATAACCTCTCATGGTATAGTGTCATATGCCTTCTCTAGGTCTACAAAGACCATATGGAGATGTCGTTTACATGCCTGGTATTTCTCCATTAGTCATCTAAAGAGGTGGATTGCTTCCATCGTCAACCTCCCTGGTATAAAACTGAATGGTTCTCATTCACTTGCACTTCATCGCGTAGTCTATATTCAATAACTCTCTCCCACAGTTTCATAGTGTGACTTAGGAGTTTAATACCTTGATAATTGTCACATTGTTGCTCATCCTCTTTATTCTTATAGAGTGAAACTACTACGCTACTTCGCCGCTCCTCTGATATTTTTCCTGTCGTGGCTGAAATATGGTCGAAAAGCAAATGTGGTAAAGGAAGTGTGCATAAATGTAACATACGTTGTTTTTCGTGCCTGAAGATTTAATACTATTTTCTTTCCTCTTCATGTTTCCTACTCGAAATGCAATTCACATGTGGCAAACAGTAAATGATGAAGATGAGTAGCAAGAAATATCTAAAATACAAACCCAACACAAGTAAGGAAATGGATTAAATATATAAAACAATTACATCACCATTTAAAAACTACATGAAAGTTGGAGAAAAAGAAGGATCAATCCCGGAACTCAGATTTACTAGAACAAAACATAATAACAATCAATCACTGTTGGAAAGGAAAGAATTAGCAGGGATACCGAAACTCAGTTTCAAATATATTATGTGAATCCAAGAACAAAAGGTATAATCGAAAGGTAGAGGAACATACCACATGAAGGTCAATGTATAGTTTCTTGTCTGGGTGCTGCCCGCAATATATAGGCACCACAAATTTATTGCGAGCAGTTTCGCTAACTAAACTGGCGTCCGAAATCCGCATTGATTAGGAAGAAACGTCCAAATAGGTAAGAGTAATAAATTGAGTAATTGAATATGGACAAAAGGAAGGTTAGGCAACGAAGAAACACCGATATTAATGACAGAAACGAAGGGGCGCCAACATCGACGACGAAGTTGCAGGGGCGGAGGAAGAGGACCGAGGGAAGAAGACAAAACTGATGTACCAAATGAGAAAAAAACTAGCTATTTTGTGAAAAACCTGGCCGTTCATGACAAACAGTTCAGGTCGAATCGAAGTGGTCCAGGTGCCATCAAACAGATGATGACTGGCATCGCCAGAATCGAAGTAGTCCAGGTGCCATCAAATAGACAACGGTCAGCGTCGGGGCTCTGAAATCTAGATCTTCATTTTGTGCTTTGGTTCATTACTATCGGAGTTAAGAGAGATCTGATTCATCTGAGGAAATCTCGGTTAGTGATGGTGCGCAAGGGAAAAGTGGGTGTCGACTGGCCGAGCCCCTACGGATGCTCACCAGCCAGGGGGACTACAGGGCCATGTGCTAGTCGTTCCTCAAATGCTCATTTGCAGAAATCGCCGTCTAGTTATGGAGGGAAGAGAGAATGTTACCGAATCAATGAAGAAGAAGACATCAAAAAACACATGCACTGAAAAGAGTTGAAAGTGCCCCTCAAAAAGTGAGGAAAAAAGGGGCGGTCGTAGTGGCTGACGAAAATGCCCTTAAAAAACTTCCAAAAAAAGGTATCGTTTTGTACTCTCCATCTCAAAGTTATATACGTTTTCTGCTGCATTTTAATAGAATAACTAGTACTTGCCCGTGTCCGAGGTCACGGGTCCGAAATGAGTATTGATCAAAATACACTACGGGATCGACCGTAATTCTTTATGAAGAAAACATCATAATTGAACTACATGAACAAATATTCCGCACTAATCATATAACACAGCAATTGCAATCGTTGTTCACTATTATCCGCCAAAGAGTGAACGATGTCTTTTATGAGTTTATTTAAAACACACTTGTAGTCTATAATAGCGTTGCAACATTGGTATGGGTCCGAAATGAAATAAATATAGAATTTATATTGAACCAAACATTATATTATATGAACAACTGTTCGAATTATGAAAGAATTCCTGAAGATATAATCCTTGATGGATTTTCGAAAACGCATATATAATATTTATCCTTGTATGTAAGAATGCTAATCCGCAGGAACAAAGTCAAGTAGAATTCAAGAATTACATAGATAGAAAGACAGGCAAAAAAACATCTTACAAAATTCCATTTCCTATGCACCCCTGAATGAACACGTTGTTAATGCTCCCTCTAACTGAAAAGTGGAAATCAAGGCATGACAAATTAGAATACCACGAAGAGGACATAGTGACGTTTGAACCAATGAAAACCATCAGAAACTTTGGTTCGGAATGTGGAGATCAAAAGAGTATCCCATTTCCGAGAGTAAAGCAATAATGTCTTAATTTTTGGCCTATATCAAACATATGGCTAGGGGTGACTATTGGGCCAGTCGGACCGGTACCGGCCCATTACCGGTACCAGTTCCCTCGATCCGGTCCGGTCAGGTACCGATACTCTGTACCGGTATCGATACCGGTCCGGTACTGGATACGATTTTTAAAAAAATTAAAAAAATATTTTTAATCGAAAAAAGTAAAATTGTATTCTTTTTATTTAATTTTGTAGGTACCGGTACCGGTTACCTACATCTAACCAAGAGCCAAAAGTTGTATTCTAAATCTACTGCACTCTAAATTCACTAATATTCAGTACTTGATTGCAGAAACACACATAAACGATCCTTTTACCCTTCAAAGAATTCAACATCTTTGCAGGATACAGTCTGCCAAAAAAATTCCAAATAATACATTAAGGATAATGGTTTCACTTCAAGAATATGAATTGCATAAAAAACTAATGTAGCAGAATATCAGTAAGTTAATAACAACAAATGTAACTCTATTTTAACAATGAAAAGCAGAAAATATTTGAACATAACCTGCTTCCCACCCTGTTGTATGCATCTGCCCTTGGAGAACATATTGTCAACAGTTTATTCATTCCCAAAGGTGACAAACCCAAACCGTCTAGACTTTTGAGTTCGTTGGCCCAGCATGATTTTATATGCTAGAACTGGATCATACTAATTCAATCACAGCTAAGGCTAAAAATCAGCAAACACCTCTTTCAAATTTGGTCCTTTACAATCACCTGCAAAATAAATATGCATTAGCCACAAATAGGGCTCTATATTTAAGTACTGAATAACATCAATGTGATGCAATCCTAGGACCGAGAGGAGTAGAATCTGTGAGTAAGGCTTGGTAGGAGACCCTAAATCCTAAGACAACTTGGGGAGAGTCTCCAATCCCATCTACAACTAAATATACGAACAACTAAAGATACGAAAACTAAACTAACTAAACCAACTTGATCTTTATTCCCAAGATAGTAATGTTTAAGGTTACAAACCATATATATAGGCAAAGGATAAAGACTTCTAAACAATACAAAAGACTTCTAAACAATATAAAAGATTGACAGATCTTGGGCCATTGTTTGGACCATTCTTTGACCATATATAGGTTTGTATCACAATTTATTGAAGAATTCAGAAAAAAGGGCAGTCAAACCCAACGAATATATTTCTGTTCTTATCCCAAACCAACTTTTCAGGACCATGATAAAATTTAACTACTATGTAGTTCAGTAATCAGATCAATCTCACACTAACCTAAGATATGGCATCGTACTTTCAGCCCGCACGGCACAGGAGAGCTCATGATATATTTCAGAGGGGTGATCTCCAACTTTCAGTCCACTAAAATGTAAATTTGTGAAGGGAACTATGGATAAAATAAATCGACCGATGAATAATAGCAAATAGAATGCCCTTCTCCTTCCCGACCTATGAATGTAGATCCACTTTCTCATCCTTTAAATAAGAGAAGGCACTTATTTGTTCATTTTATCAGCCTAATTTCCCTTATTGACTGTTTCTTTCGTCGGTGCCCAGGTCGATTTCCCTGCTGTCATTCAATGAAATCAAAAAGGGAAATACATAATTAACTGATAAAATGAGTAGTGAATCAAAAACTAATTTACAACCCCACTAAACATCAAAAATTTTAACATAGAGGAGACACCATTCAATAATAGCATATGCATCGGTCATCGAAAGAAACTCGAAGATGAATATTGGAAACTTAAACAATATAACAATCTTAATTTCAGACCAAGTTGAACAGAGGAGACCTGCATATCAAAGGGATAAGTTAGGAACGATTCCAAACCCAAAGATGAATATCTGAAATCTAAACAACATACCCAGCCAAATTTAAGGGAGGAGTGTTCAGCTGGATGGATGTCGGAGCTTCAACCGGATTGGGAAGGGGTGCACCTTGAACAGAGAGGGAAAGAAAAACCATTGTTCCATTCCATCAAAAACTGAAATAAAGAGCTAAACAATCAACAAACGCATAAATAATGTTAGGTTGTTGATGGGGAAGAAGAACGATAATTGATACCTCAAGGCAAAGTTGAGATGATTGGACAGTGTAAACCAAAAAATATTGAAAATTGATCAAACAGAGCAACATAGCTTTGAAGAACAACAAAGATATATTAGAATTGATGAATTAAGAAACACCATGAATCAACCAATATGTCAATATTAAGACAGGAAATGGGCAACCTAAATGAAATAGGCCACCAAAGCTTATTCTAGGAAAAATATTTGTGAGGTAAAACTTAAACTGACCTGTAGATTTGGTTGATGGTGCTTGCTCCAAAAAATCCTCATCAATCCAATTTCGCCATAAGCAAATGAGGAGCCGTAGACTTGAATTAAAGTGCCTATTAGCAAGATCAAAAACTGCTCATATTCAGCAAGAAATTGAGATTGAGTCATACCTGCACCAACACACCAAGGCACCTCAAACTAACCTTTTGGAAGGTCGTAAAACCCAGCAAACCATTGATAATTTACCAAAATAGATACAAACTGGGCCCAAGATGAGTTTGAGATTCAGAATTTTGGACTATTGAGAACTTGAAGTACAACTGATAAAATTAAACATCAACAACCCATGAATCAGAAGTAGGAAAGACTGAATACAAAGAAAAACTGGAATTGACCTGTAGATTTGGTTGATCGTTGATTGCTCCAAAGAATTCTCACCAACCCAATTTAGCCACCTAAACTTGAATTAATGAACCCTATCAGCAAGATCAAACTGCTCATAATCAGCAAGAAATTGAGATCGACACATACCTGCACCAACAAACCAAGGCACCCCAAACTAACAATTGAGTAGAGTAACTGATAAATAGAAAAATTTGTAGAATTTACCTCTGATGTGTTTTGCTGTTGTTCAGCAGTTGCTTTCGTCATCTTCAAAGTTCAATATAAAAATGGTTAGAAATAAATTTCTGCCTGAAAGATGCTGAAAGAAGTTTCTGCCTGAATGTGGGATTCTTCTGCAACATTGAAAGCGCAGGAATCCAGCTACAAAAGCAGAGTTTCTCTCCATCGAATGCTACTGCAAAAAAACAAATAAGAAGCAGAACGGTACCAGCACAAATCATATAAGAGACAATTTTGCTGTTTTTTAACAGCAGGCCAAGCAGCAACATCATAATTTTGCAAACAGAAAATATGAATTAAAGCTATACAAATTCAAAAAAATCAGGACTTGTTCATGTGAGGAGCCGACGAAACCCAAAATCCAGCACTTCAACAAAAGCTTGCAAACAGAAAATAGGAATTAAACCTGACAAATTTCTGATACCAACCAAGGATCAAAATGGGGGGAATTAGAAGGTGGTAGGAAACACATACTAAGCAATCATGAGTAAAATCAATGATTGCTATACTCCCGTGGCACTCGAAGCGCCCTCTTCAACCGGGAGGAGGAGTTTCTAACAACCCGGAATCCGGATGAACTGAAATCTACTTGATCTCTTACCATAGATAAATTCCGTTCTGGGTTTATTGATAGAGAAAATCAAAATCACTCCTCCAAGAACTGGCTGGATGCTGAAGCAGAAGAAACCAAGAAACTATTCATGGGTCGTTTAGAAGGAAGACACCCAACAGATGTGTGATTACTCCATTAATGCCATTAAATGCTTTATGCCATTCCAGCCTTTATGGTGAGAAGGGGATACCACTCCAGATTCGAATTATTTCTTCCAATTCTTTTTGCAAGCGATCAATGCAGGGTACCACTCCAGATTCGAAGATGGACTGCTAGAAATTCGCAGTACGAAAACAAAGAAATCCGTGAATCATGGCTGGATCTGCACCAAAGAAACAATCAGTGTCATCATTTTTCCGGTATACTCAAAACAGGAACGATGCCACACAGCAAGTCGAGATCAAAGAATCCCTATGATTGAAAACAAAAACCCAAACAATATAGAAAACGAATTATTCACAGGATCATATGTTAAAACCTGTGGGGAAGTGGGTAAGAAAACGCGTGGGGAAGAAACCGGCAAACTGCTGGGTTGTGAGGATGTGCGTAGGTTGCTGAGATACGCCCCTATCCAAAAACGTACTACGTTCCTATCCAGAAATCGTCGTTCACCGTAAAAAAATAGCAGAAAAAACCTGCAACCCGTTCCAAGAAATGGTCCCTCCCCATTTCCAGCGGCACGAATGGACTCCCCATTTCCATCAAACGGCTGAGAAGGCATTGAATGGGATGGGGAAAACGGAAGGGGAGACCCAAAAAAAAAAGTAGCCCTGCACATTGAATGTCTGGGGAAGACGAAAGGGAGAGGAAGGGCAGGGGGAAAAAAGGGGCGCAAAAAAACGGGTCAAAATAAAAAAAACGGGTCCTCCAAAAAACGGTACCATCAAATTTTATAATGTAGATTAGTGTACTTGCGTTTTGTTCATTATAGAGTAATCTTTAAATACCCAGTACTTATATTTCCAGTAAAGTACTTATATCCGTAGCAACTAATGTTGATTGTCGGATTTAAAATTCGATGTCAAGTCGAAGGGTGACGAGTGTGGGGGTGATTTAGGACATGGGATGAACAGATTCAATTAGATTTAACAAGATTAAATCTCTCCGAGGACATGAACTCTGATAGAATGAGTTGGAGACGTTATATTACGTTAAAGATACATAAGACTATATAGAGTAGTTATTTGCTTATTGATCTCTACACTGATAGAAATAAGTGGGACGTACTAATGGGTAGATTACATCTAATTGTTATTTCATCTATTAAGAGTAGAATGAAGTAAGTTTATTTGTTATTTGTGTAGGCATTTATTTATTTCGGTATGTATGTATGCGTGGTTGAGGTAAGTAATTATTTCAGCCATTTTTGTTTCTCATTTATTATTATTATTATTATTTTTGTATTCTATTATTATTATTTTTTTGTTTATTATTACTATTATTATTATAATTTTTTGTATCGAGCTGGGGGTATCCACGGAAACAATCTTCTTATCCTATTGAGGGGTGTGTGTATGATTGTGTACATCATACCCTCCCCAAACCCTGCCTAAGGACGGGATTTACTCAGTATGTTTGATTTGATTTTATCTAAGATCCGATGAAATCAAGGGTGGATAAAGAATATCAATTTTTACATTCTGCGCATAATTTGCTGAAGATTGTCACTGAGGCTTTACACAATGAGCGAAATGTTCAGCAAGACGTCGGTGATGAATTCCGAACTGAAATTGAAGCATCCAACAATGAGCGGAATGTAACTGAAAGTGAAGCCAAGAATATGACACTAAAGACATCTCCATCATGTTGGAGATATACTGCAATTTATCTGAAAAACGAGAACTTATCGAAAATCCTTAAGCGATGTGCCGTGGCCGTCACCACTGCCTTGAGAGCAAATTCGGCACAACGTGGTTCTAATTGTACGAACGCCGGTCGCTCCTGAAGGTTCACACAGCAACTCCCAAACACGTGCACTCATGACCGGAAGGTGGAGAAGACACTAACGTTGGTTGAACTTGGAGAGAAGAGTATTTTCTTGTAGAAGGCTTTTGTTTTCAATGTGTATTCAACCCTAAAAGACAACCATATTTATAAATAGAAATTACAAGAGTTTGTTTCCCACTTACACGATCTCTTAGAGTCCCGAAACGTTTTCTGAAAATGCGTACACGTCTTAGTTCATGATAATACTTCTTTCTTTGCAAGTTAAAGAAACCAAAAAATTTATTTCCGTAGAAAATAAATTTTCCATGACCCAAAAATATAAGATGGTCTACAAAAGAGTAAACTGCGGCACACACTCACACACGATGACCAGACCGGGCCGAACGGCGGCGGCGGCACGCGTGTGGGTCAAGCCCATTTCCTCAACAACTCTACATAAACTCATAAGAGGATAAATGTATTTATACTCATCTATTCTTTTGTCTCTAACGGTATAAGACAAGGTTATAGCCTTTCCAAGGCATTCGCCTTATAATTCTCCATAAATGACTTGGAAAGTCTTTCTCCGAGTAAGGAAGAGTCATATACTTAAATGTCAATATCTTTCGATTTGGATTGATAAGTTGTGAGGTGAGATTACTACACTTGCCCAGTGAGTGAGTGAACTATATCTTGAACTCTTGAATTCATGAGTGAACTAAGTCTTGAACTCATTTGGGCTCGGGTCACTAATCGCACATCACGTATATAACTCTTTAGGTGTACATACTCCGCGATACTGCTTCTTGCTCTGTATTTTCTGGGCTTATGCGCATACCTTCGTTTCATGAATGCTCTAGATATATGCACTAGCATCTTTCATAGAAGGCAACCAACTTTCACATATATTTAGGTGACTCAATCGCTCCCACATTTGAAAGGGAGTCATTAAGAGCCTTAAGCTCATCCTTCATTTCACAGTACTGCTCTCCACCCCCATAGGTGGGAAGTGACGAATGATAACATTTACCAGTTGCATCCACAGACGCGCATCCACCCTTCAACCTCCCTAGTATCCAGAGGCCGAAAAATGCTACCAGTTGCATTCCCCGATGCGTATCCACTCTCAACCTCTCTCGTATGTAGAGGCCAAAAAATACTATCAGTTGCATCCCCCGATGCATATCCACCCTCAACCTCCCTGGTATGCAAAAGCCGAAAAATGCTGAGTATGACTCTTGATCCCCACTCATGGGGAAAGCCGACTCCATCACAATGTGATTGTTCATTCTCATATAGATCCACCAAGTCCATCTGACTCGAACTACCCAGTACATGACCTATGGATCCTTACTAAAAAAATCAACTCAAGTTATGCACATGATTCCATAATAGTAAAATGAAAATTTTTATGCACGGAAAACAAACAAGAATCAATCACCAAATGCATAACTCATAAATAGCACGGGAAAGGAAAAAACTGATCAATAAATAATCAGAAAACATTACAGTTTTTCATTTGCAGCCTGTAGTCCTATTCCTCTAGCTGAGTCGAGAACCACTATTCTCGATAATCCTTTCGGGAAGGGATCCGCCAGATTCTTCTCGGATCTCACAAACTCCAAGGCAAGTACTCCATTCTTGAGTAGTTGCTTTATAACTCCATGTCTTTTTTTTTGTAGCTATCAAATCTCTTAAGCACCTTTTCAATGTAGTGTGACTGAATCAGAGTGATCCCTTCAGGGGTCCTTCCAATCTTTACCCCAAGAATAACATCTGCCTCCCCCAAAATTTTCATCTCAAACTTGAATGATAGAAAATTCTTCGTTGTACTTATTGCATTCATGCTTTTACTGAAGATCAACATATCATCAACATAAAGACATATGACAACATAGTCTGATCCAAACATCTTCGAGTAAACACATGTATCAGAAGCATTTACTGTGTATTCATCACCAATCATGGTAGAATTAATTTTCTCAAACCATTGTAGAGGTGCTTGCTTCAAACCATAAAGTGATTTCAGAAGTTTACATACTTTGTTCTCATGTCCTGCAACCACAAACCCTTCTGGCTGAGTCATATATATTTCCTCATATAGATCCCCATTCAGAAAAGCTGTCTTGACGTCCATCTGATGTATAAGTAGATCATGCAGGGAAGCCAGAGCAATCGATGTCCTAATGGTCCCAACATTTGTCATAGGAGAAGTAGTATCGAAAAAATTAATCCCCTTTTTCTTGGTGAATCCTCTTGTTACAAACCTTTCTTTAAAGTGCTCAATAGACCCATCAAGTCTCATTTTCTTCTTTAAGATCCACTTACATGTAATGGGCTTGCTACCTTTAGGTAACTCAACCAATTTTCAGGTTTCATTCTCAATCAAAGAGTCAAGCTCACTCTTATAGCCTCTCTCCAGAAACTAGCATCCACTGAATGAATAGCTTCATCATAAGTCCGAGGATCATCATCAATCATGAAAGCACATAACTGATGCACACTTAAAGAGTCAGATAATTCAGTCTCAGTCAGATAGGAGGTAATAAAGTCAGGTCCAAAACTGATTACAATTCTCTGCCTCTTGCTTCTTCTAATTTTGTCGACAGGTTGCACTTGTCTCGTGACTATTACAGACGAGCTTAGCTCCTCTAATGCATCTGCAGATCTAGGCTCATGTGACCTATGTTTTACTAATGGGAAAATGTTCTCAAAAAATCCAACATCACATGATTCCAAAATGGTGCGATCACTTAGTGTCATAAATCTGTATACAACACTATTTCTCGCATGCCCAATAAAGACACAATCAAAAGTCTTGGAACCAATAGTAGTTTTCTTAATATCCGGAATACTCACTTTTGCCAAACTGATAAGCACCTAATTAGGGCTTATTTCATGCTATATTTTAGTCCATTTTATTCCCAAAACACCAAGATTATAGCTCAATTCATGCTCATTTCCATTTCACCAATGAATGGGTACATGTTTTTATGTTGTAATAACTTATGCTTAATTCGCTACACATTTTGTTAGGAAGTGATCAAGCATGCCAAGAGACATATTTTGGGACTCAATTCTGTCCAGACTTAGTGAAAAAATCGGCAAAAGTTGCAGGATGGTCCGAGGCACAAAGAACGGTTCATGGAACTAAAGGGATCACGTTGACCCTTGAGAGAGGAACCATGGTCCGCTCCAAATGGCTGCAATCCCAGGTCGGTTTGACCATTTCAAACATGCATATACATGGTTAGGAGGGTGCGAAAGCCTGAATAAGAAAGAGCCACCCACTCCTCCAAAAGTTGTCTCACCATTTGGGAAAGAAGTTTGGATTTACATGCCTACCATTGCAAAAATTATATCTCGACCACACATGCATGGATAAGGCTGTAATTACACCAGGAGAGAGATGAAAGACCCCTATACAAGTTTCGTGTTTGAATCCAATCCATTTGGGACGTGTATGGTCGAGATCAAAGCCATGACATCACACCTGATGCAGTTCGCGAGTAAGGACTGATGTCTCCCTTCTGAAGCTGATATATCAGCATACACTTCGAGGTCACGAGGGTAAATTCCATTCGCTGCTAGCCCTAGAGCCCGTGAACAAGTTTTCTTCACACTTGATCGAGATTCAGCGCCGAACTGGTACTTTTGAATGCAATTCTGCCAGATATGCAAAATGCATCAATGTCCGAAAGGCCCTTGTATTAAGTGTGTTGTTCTAGTGAAAAGCTGAGGGGGCCTGGGTGTAATTGACTCATTTTTTGATACCCTAGTATAGAGAGTCACCAGATTGGCAGCGAGATACACACAGAAGGAGCGGACTCAGCAGCTATCTGAGGGGGCGAAAAAGAAGAAAGGAGAAGAGAGGAGCTTCAACTTCCGATAGAAAAGGGCCACCGTTTTCCACTTTTGCTCGGTTTTTATGGATTTATTTTGTATTGAAACATTGTATTTGAATGTTTTAGCTCCTGCTATGAGCTAAATCTTGTAGCCCGAGGCTAGGTTGAGCCTCCCTTTGGAATCATGCCATTTTAGTTATGAAGGTATTCTAGTTTATCTTGTTTTTGTATGGTTGTGCTTGCTTAAAACTTGGGTGTTGTTTGGGCCCGAATTTATACTCCATTTAGGTGGGCTAGGTTGGAAACAAGATCACAAGACCTAACTCCTACATAGGGCACAACCACACTACGGTCCTTGGGGTATAGCACCCCTAACTTGTAGTGTCACAATAGGAATAGTTCATTTGCACTCAAGGTCACCAATACACGGTTGGAAGCAGTTGAGATCTATGAAATCCATACGTTGAGGTTTAGAGTGAGCCAAGTGCTAACCCAAGAGCCTTGGTTAGCATAGAAATCTCGTGATGCAAAGATAGGTAAAATTAGGTACTAGATTGGTTGATATTGGCATGAATATATTGGGAGGTAACATACCAAAGCCTCGAGCATTCTCTCATCATTGTAACCCTCGGATATTGTGACTTTTGTCTAGGAAAGTTTCGGATCATCTTGTGTTTTTACCATAACTCTCGGATCATTTCTTGAATTGTTCTTGTTTTGGGTTCTTTTGAAGTGTATGGATCATATTGGGCTATGTTCAAGTTATGTTTAGTGTTTAGTTTCATTTTATCTTGATTTAAAGTAGTGACATCTCAAATCATTGTAGTTACTCTGAGAATGTGTTCGAAAAAGCATGTATTGGCTCTACTCCCTTGGGAGATGACTTTTACTCACTAGTAAAGTTACTACTTGCATGACTATGTATACTTGCATATAAGTGCATTGCATATTGTGCTCATCACTGACCTCCTGCCAACCCTTTCGATCTTGTATATATCCAATCCATCTCAGTCGTGTACCACATACTTCTTATTGTTTTTTCATCTATAACTTCCTTTTTTGTCTCCTGAATGGCCACGAAATCTATCTTGTTTTTTTTCAACATTTCCTTAATTCTTCTCCTCCTTCCTGTTCCTCCTATCCCTCTCGCATTGTAAGTCATTAGCTGCATTACGAAATCTTCTCTTCTATGTTCCTGGTCTCATATCGTTGTCCCTCCTTTTGGTTTTGATTTTCTGCAATCTGATCACATTTTTCATCTTCCTTCTCCTCTTTTTCTTCATTTTTCTTTTCCATCTCCATAATTCTGTTATAAGACTCCTTTTCACCAGCTATATGGGTTACTCCCAAGTCCTTTCCCAACTGTATAATATAGTACACTTCCTCCTTTATATTCCTTCTGTTAGATGCTTCTATACCACTATCAGTTACTGATATGCCTGTTCCCTCTTTAACTAGTTGTTTCAGATTTATCTTGTTACTTCGCTACTTTTCCCTTTTTTTCTTTCTTTCTTTTTCTGTACCATTACCTCCATCTCCCCTCCCCATTATTCTCTAATCTCATCATTCACCATTTTTTGTTTCGTTACTCTGCATTTTTTCCTACTCTCCTTCACCTTACTTTTCTTCTCTATTTCTTGGGTTCTGTTCGTTTTTGTCTCCCCAATATCCTGAGTTTCAGGAATAATTTCTTCCTCACCTTCATTACTGTCAATTCCTTCTACTTGGTTATCCCCATCTTCTGTTTGTCTGTCCTCTTTTTCTCTTAACCCTCCAATCTTTATTCCTTCTCCTTCTCCTTCTCCTTCCTCCTTCTCTTTACCTTCATTTTCTTCCACTCATTCCTCTTCTACCCCTTCCTTCCCTTTCTCTTCTTTTTCCAATGACCTCATCTTAGTCTCTTCACCTCCTTTTCCTTCCTTTACCTTACATTGATCAGATTGTACGAAGGATTTATGAGTTTCATTTATTGGCCACCATTCCAATCTTTTCCAAAATTTTCCGCTGACTCCATTTTCCTTCCCCTGGTTCACCGAAATTTCCTGCTCGATCCATTGAACTTCATCATCACTTTCTGACTCTAAATTCATTTTATCATTATCCCCTTCTCTTTTGTCCTCCATTTTTTTCCATGCATCATCTGTTTCTTTTATTTCATCCTCTTTTTCCTTCCCCATTTCCTGCAGCCTCTCACATATAGATACCCTGTCTTCCGAATCATACTCTGATGAGCTAGTTAATTCTTGATCAGTCTGTGAATACATCTCCTCATTTCTTAGTTCTAACCATTTGTCTGCTTCCTTCACTGTCGCCTCATACTCCCTTCCGTCAATGTTCACCTTTATCTGTTCAACCACTCTTTTATTAACTTCAGTTCTTACCGCAATTTGTATTGCCTCCAAGTTTTCTTTCTTCAGTGTCATAGGATGAATTTTCACAACCTTTCCCATCTTCTCTCCTACCTTCTCTATCACCTCCGTAGTCCAGCACGAGTACAGAATACCATATACTTTCAGGTAACGCAACCTATATTTATTTGGAGCTTGCTCAGTCCACTCTGTTATATTCTTCATCCATTCTTGCAGCCACTCCATATCTACCTTCAGTAATTCTTTTAACATCTCCCCTTCACCTTCCTGCCATAAGAGTACCTTTCCATCTCCACTGTACTTATCTGAATATCACCACATCCGCCTTTCCTCATCTCCTTTCTGAACTCTTCCTCTCCTTCTATATCTCTCATCTGACATAGCTTACTATACCGCATCCACGCCGTATCTTTGGCTTTCGTTGTACATTTCACCACTGCATTATCCTGTTTAATAAGTTTCGGATAGCCCTCTCTGACTATATTACCATTGTTTACCCACTATGTCTTTCTTTCCTGTTTACTGGCATTACATTCGGATAACTTTTCTTCTCCTCTCCTTTACCTGCCATTTCCTTATAAGACATCTCATTTCTCAGGTTATTAGATTTCAGCTTGTACATTGTGGCTTACTGATAGCCCCCTTGTTCTTTCCCTCATCCTTGGTAAAACGAGCCACATTTGCGCTCAATCTGAATTGACCAATCCAAATACTGTTCAGACCTTTCAACATTTCTTCATAACTTCCTATCACCTTGTACGTCGCAAACCCAAAAGGCAATCCCATCACAGATTTTTTCCTAGCTACATCGAAAGCTACCATCTGACCTTGTTCAAACAAGTATTTCTTCAGTTCCTCAGGATTCAGGTCCCTTGGGAAATTTGTCACAAAAAAGGTTACTTCTTTGACACTGCAATCCACTTCTATTTCTGCCTTGTCTTCCCTCAGTCCAAGCCGGTTGGGCATATTACTCCTGTTTTCTGATGTATCTGTCATTTTACTATCTCTATGAACTGCTTGGGTTTTGTGTTGGGTTATTTTCCTAATTGGCTCTTCTATGGCTGCTACTGGTTTCCCTTTGTTGTGCTCACTACTAATCCTATATGACCGCCAGGGAGGTGCAGTCTGGTTGGGGGCCATTCTACCGGAGTGAAGGTGCGGGCTGGCTGTGGGTGCTGTGAATTTTTTGTTTTTTTGCTGGAGCTTTCCGTCGTTCCTCTAAACACGACGGAGATGGAGTTTCATAGTACGTACCTAGTCCACCATCTTGTAGTGCTTGCCGCCGTACTATTCCACTGTCAGTTTGGGCCCTGACTGGCCATCACCGGCGCTCCTTGGGAGCTGCAATTCAAAAGTTTGATTTCCCGCTCGTCGTCACTTCCAGCTTGTATGTTTTACCACACTCTTGGTATGCAGAGGAGATACGAAATATCCCAATCCACCCCCTTGTGTGCAGGATCAACCTCATCATCCCTAGGTGCAATGAGACGGGTTCAATGTAGCATGGTGTTATGTATCCCCAGTCTGAAGTCGCTTGGTGGAACTGCCTTGTGCTGCCTGGCTTGATGAGCAAGAGAGGTCATTGAGAAACTCGGGCACATTGGAGAAGAGCTTTCCAGCTAGATGGCAAAAGGGAGACCTAGGGATGACAACTTGGATCTGATCCGGCGGGACGACCCCGGACCCACCCCGCCGCAGGGCGGGTCTGGGACAACAATGATGATCCCGCCCCGCCTCTTTAATTAATATATAAATATTTTTTTTATTTGCATATTTTTTATACTTAAACATCATTTTTTAATATTTTTTTCTTATTTTAGTAAAAAAAATCCCGGGTATGGGTCGAGTTTAACCCGACAGTGCCCGAAAATCCCGGGTCCGGGTCGCTCCGCCATCGGGACGGTTCGGGTCCGGGTCCACCCCCCCTGGTCGGCGGGGCGGGTCTGGAGCGGCTCTAACCCGCCCCGGCCCATTGCCATCCCTAGGGAGATCCTTAAAAGATGAAGTATTTACTTATGGTGTTTTTTTTACTTATGATGTGAGTTATTGAAGTTTAGCTTTTATGTGATTACATGTAATATTGGGGTAGAAAGGAGACACTTGAAAGGTGTGGACATAAGTTGCAATACCCAAAACGTACTGTACAAAGTTACAATTTAATACAAAATATTTACTTATCGAAAAATAAAAAATAAAATAAATCTTATGATGAGAGTTTAATGGACATAATAAATGAACATATATTTCCAAATTTAGCCACCACCACGGGCGGATGCCCAAATTGACTATACAAATAAAAAAACTTAAAAATAGATGGAGAAGGAAAGTCCAATAAGTCGCCACAATGTTCTAAAGTATAATTAAAACTGAATTAATCCAATGAAAAAAGTGAAATAAAGATTAAGTTTATAATCCATAAAATCAAATCAAACCAAACTAAACTAAACATACCCAATAAATTCCGCCCTTAGGCAGAGTCTGGGGAGGCTAAGTTTACATCCATAGAGTATGAAAATATTGGCCTTGAATAAGATTTCCATCGATGTGATAAATTCCGACAGCGACACTGGTCAAAATAAGAAGAACAAAAATGCTAAACGTAATGGAATCATACATAATTATGTATGTTCAATAAAACATGAACATTTGACATAATGTAGGTCCAGATTAATATAATACCAAATGTGTTAATCCTAATCACCCCTAAATAATTGTGTGGTTCCCAATTACTATGCTAAATGTCAATGTTTTATTTGACATATATAATTATGTATGATTCTATTATGTAAGACCAACATTGTTCTTGAAAATATGTTTTCATTCATATATGTTTGTTGAACCACCCACGCCTTTAATTATAATTATGTTTGTTATCCAAAAACAATATAGCAATGTAGCGAGCAAATTACTCTCAAATTTCTAAAATTGGTCCTTACTAGATTTATATCACAATATAGCAATGTAATGTGCATATTACTCTCAAATTACTTTCCTCATCTATTTCTAATTGTGATGGAAGCCTTGAACTGGATTTTGGAGAAAACTTATAGCCAACACCTATACAGTGGCTATAGTATGAGAGAATTTCCAATTCGTTAGCTTCAATACGATTATGACACTCTTATCTTCAGAAATGGTACAACTCAAGATGTCATGGCTATTAGACACTCCCTGCAATGTCTAGAACTGTTCACTGGTCTTAGAGTAAGCAAACTATTTGGGATCAACATCTCCTCTGAGAGCTCAACTATTTTGCCACTGTTTTAGATTGTCAGATTGAAAACATCCCCTTTACAAATCTAGGCCTGCTGACTGGAGAGAATTCAACAAGATGCAGACTATGGAAACCATTGGTAGACAAATTACAAAGACACTTGGTGAGTTGGGAAAACAGTGTCCTATAGTTGAGAAGGATTATCTTGATTAAAAGTGTTCTTACAAGTTTGATAGTTTACTTCTTCTCAACCTACAAAGCACCCAAGATAGTTGTAAAAACACTGAGGAAACTCTTGGCAAAATTCTTGTGGGGAGGTTCTCAGCAACAAGGAAAGAAGATTCATTTGGTAGCTTGGAATTCGGTCCAGAGAGATTGAGCAATGTGGCCTAGGGATCAAGGTTCTCTCCACTTTTAATGATGCACTAATCCCAAAATGGGGATAGAAACTCCAAAACAATGTAGAAGAGGGACTCTGAAAACAGATTATGGAATGCAAATATGGAGATTTATAAAGTTGTTCTCTATTGTTGGGCTTTTATATTAGCAATGTTAATTAATCCGTTTAATTAATTTAACCTAAAGCCCACTACCCACCTAAG